>JAODUE010043715.1:0-19084 GCA_027564755.1 Amblyopsis hoosieri | reverse complement strand
CTTTTTCAATTAAATCCAAGATTGTTAAACTACCCAACCTGCGTTTGGTTTCTGCTGCCTCCACTTAACCCTGACAGACGCATAAGCCAACTAAGTGGTTGCATGGTTTAATAAATTCGTGCTGCCTCTGTCAGAGCTGGTAGCTTATCACTCACATTCATCTTTAAAAAAGCAATGCCACAAAAACAGACTATGAGGCAGATAAATTTAAAAAGAAAATGCCATCAAATAACTAGCAAGGCATGGTTGCATGACAAATTACAGTATTTGTTTACTGATTGTCACATACATACTAATTGATGTTATAACTTAATATTTACAGGTAATCATGCTCAAGAAGTGCTTGAACACTGCACCCTGGTGCAGAGACTGCTGCTGCCAGTTTGTTCCGTGCGTTTTCTCCTGGCAAACAGGGAGTTCGTTTTCATTTAGTTAAGATAGTGTCGCATTAACTGCTGAAGGTGTTGCATTGACAAGTGTCGTGACGCATGCACAAAAGTGATTGTCCAATAAAAAGTGACCACCGTATGAAGGTGTATTTTATGGTTATATTCACATATTTTAAACTGGTAAAAATGGTTTCCAAGCATAGTTACGGTTGTTAACATAGTATTGGACCATACAATGGAGGTACTTAGCAAAGCGTAAATTATATAGACCTATGCACAGTATGTTAAATTGCTTAAAGCTAGGCTACTTGTCACAGACAATATTAAAATGATTATAATTAATACAGGCCGTCATGGGCCCCTTTCTGAGTCAGGACCCATGCGGTAATCCGTCCATGCCTGGCCTATTCTGCCCCCCACCCAACCACGACATGTACGATATAGATTATTATTATGTGATTATAATAGAGTATTGCTTACAGAATCTGGCAGTATTCAGAAGGTGGTGGGAGGGTTGGACTCTGTAGGTGGGCCTCAGCTTGCATGCTGCTGTGATTCACTGTCATGTAGTGGCCTAGGGATAAGCAAGAACAGCACAGTTCCTATTAGACACTACCTAATGCCCATTTATGCGTCTGCGTCGACCTTTACGTCTAGCTACGGTGTAGCTTCAGCATATTATTTACTCTGCGTTGGCCGCGCGGACCTGTGCACGTTGACTGCACATGCGATTGATGCGAAGCGGCAAAATGCGGAAGTGCCACGTCTTCTTTATGCGCCTGAATTAGAACACAAATTGAGTGTAAACGTTTTGAAATAAGCACATATAAGTATTTCTTTCCAGCGATTCTCTTAGTTAAACAAACATCTGCCATAGAAAACAATCTGCCGACACAAAATAGTATTTACAGTATTAAAGACCGCTTTTCGCTGCACGTACTGTACAACAAGGTAATCCCAGGAAAATCCCTGTCTTGTCATGTGCAGGTGTAGGCTAGTCTTTGCTAATAATGCTCAAGCAAGACATATAAAAACGATTCTTTCCAGAAAATCTAATAATTATACCAGGAGTGTTAAGGACAGTCTGTGCATGAATGGCTATTGCGTTGTAATAAACATTCCCAATTCCAAAGCATTACTTGGACATCACTTCCAAGGCATATGGGCTTGTATCCGCAAGACTGCTGCGTTGAATCGACAGACGGACGGACGGGTAGTTACATGTTTGGAAAGGCGCACGTCCGCCTATGCCATAGCCTGACGGGGCGGTTATGCCCTATCCGTAGGTGATGCCATAGCTTTGACACAGAAGCATACATGGGCCTTTAGTAGGAACTGTCTCTGTGGTTTGTGTAACTCTGTTCTGCATCAGCGCGGTCACCTCTGACTGTGGTGTGGTCAGTGGGTGGCACAGTGCTATTACTGGCTCTCTGCCTCTGCCAGGAACCTTCACTGGTGTCAAGCCACTGGCACTGACCGCTCTCAAACGTACATGGACCTAGAAGACAGAAATGTTCAGATGAGGTGGAATTGATGCAGGGTAGAAGCAGTACTGAGCAGTTAGTGACGTACATACAGTGTCGATAGTTTACACAATGGCCCTCATTTATCAAACGTGCGTACGACAGAAATCTGTGCGTACAATCATTTCCATTCAAAGTTTGGCATTAATCAACTTGGACATGAGCGGTGGCAACGATCAAATCTCACGTCAAGTCTCAATTCGTGTACGCAAGTTTTCAAGTCAACATACTTGGGGTACAGCATAGTAGATCTGGCAGATAATAATCTTTGAGTTGTTTTAGACCATATGCTTTATCTGCATTTAGGCATAGCCTATGCATTCTGCATTTAGGCATAGCCTATGCATCCACATATTCATTTAAATATATAGCTTAATGCCAAATATTCTGTATCAGAGGTCTTTAACAGGGGGTCCGGGACCCCTTGAAAGTCCTCAGAGGAGGGAGTCTTTCAAATGATTTAATCCCTTAAATACATTTTCTTTTAAAAATGTAAATGTCAGAAAATATACATTAATGTAAATTAAAACTGTCAATTATTTTAATGGCTTAGTAAGTGGTCTACTTTTATACATGGCCCTACACATTATTGTTGGCCCGGCATCTAAATATATTATTGTGCTGTGTCTCTATCAGCCAAGGGGTCCCTGGCCTGAAAAACGTTGAAGACCTCTGTTCTATATAAACCAGTCTAATATCAGCTGAGGGAACTGTAGCTTATGGTCTACTACTATGCATGCCAGAAAAAGGTACATTGACAAGATTATGCACATACAATGCAGGTTAACATGGTATTTATTTGATAATCAGATGCAGACAGAATCTAGTTGATAATATGGCCAGAGAGGCGCATCCCTACGCATTCAGCGCAGCCCCAACTTGGGGCTCTGCTATAAGGAGTCACAACCTCATTCATTGCTTCTAAAATGTAAAGTGTCAACAGCCTATGGGACACAGAAAATGAATGTTCAACGTCAAGCATAATTTTTATGTGATGCACTTTTCATGTTCTCTCTTTTTAAAAGGCTGAACAGCAAGATGTCTCATCTGATGAAATATAATTAAAATTAACGAATAAATTAACTCCCCAACCCCAACTGTCTAATAGGTTATTTAAACTACAAAATCCGTGTTACATTTAGGCTACCATTACCCGGCGAGGACACATATGGTGCCTACGTCTAGCTGTTTCTCCTTATATTCTCTCTGCATTTATATTAAAAAAATAATAATGTAGTGTGAAGTGTGATTTCCTCCAGGAAACGGTACGATTTCTGGGCTATCAGCTCTATGCTGCTGGTGTTGCCACAGACCATAGCAAGGTTGCTGCTGTAAGTGAGTGGAAGGTCTCAAACGGAGCTTCGGTCATTTTTAGGATTCTGCAGTTACTATCGGAAGTTCATTCAAGGTTTCTCGCAGATAGCTGGACCTTTACATGACTTAGTATCTCAGTGCCTCCACAAGGGAACATCTACAAACATCAGCAGGATGCTTAGCACTGAATGGACGACCGAATGTCAAAATGCTTTGGAACAGCTCAAAGACTAGTTTACCACTGCACCTATATTAGATTTAGCAGACTTTACATGTCCCTTTATAGTTGAAACAGATGGGAGTCAAAACAGGCTAGGTACAGTGTTGTACCAACAACAAGGAGAGTTATCGTGTATGCCAGCCGCAGACTACGGAAAGATGAGAAAAATCTGATAACAGTAGCATGAAATTGGAGCTACTCGCTCTAAAACGGGCGATAAGATAACTGACACATTAAGGGGTTATGTATTTGGGTCTAAATGTGTACGTTTTTACTGACAACAGCCCCCTATGTCATCTGAAAGCTGCAAAGTTAGGGGCAATAGAGCGGCGGTGGGCAGCACAGCTGTCTGTCTTTGATTATGAGGTAGAATATCGCCCTGGACATAGCAATGCAGCACGGGAGGCGGAGGCATGGTAGTACTCATGATGACATGATGCTGTAAATACTCTAATAGTGTATTGATTTCTTGCAGTTGTTGGTGTATGACCTGCCCAACTATGGTTTGGCTAAAATGCTGTAAATGTAAAATATTACACATCTCCATGTCGTAAACTCTATGGGTGTGGCCTCTAATATTTAGGAGCGTGGTCTTTACTGTATATGACTGTTTTCCACCACAACATTTATCAACATCCAATCATTCTTACTCTTATTTGGCGAGATATGAACGGATTCATACTGTAAATCACATGTGAACGCTTTTGTATAAGCTCTGGGCTCGGCTCTGTATGTGCTGGTTTCTGCATTAGATTGATAAATAAGGGCCATTGTGGTAACTGGGCCTATAGCCTGTCTTATCTCACCACAAACACCCTCGTCCTCCCCTAGGGGGCAGTCTAGTAAATAGTCACACCATGAACTAGACGGGATGCATTTAATGGCCTCAGACTCCCAACAGAAATATTCACCCTCCTCCTACAAGACAGAAAGTAAGATATGAAAGAGAACATTATATATAATTTAATTGATTTATTTATCCTTGAACTACAAATGTATGTGCAGTTCACAATAACTTATTTATTTTCTGAGAGCTTCACTATATGGCCAAAGGTATGTGGAGACCCCACCTAATTATTAAGCTTAGGTGTGTCAACCACACCCATTGCCACAAAATATGCAGGAAGAATGCAGATCTTTCATTTAGTTTGTTTTTGCTATTTTCCTCTTCTTTGATATGTCTTCAATTCAACATTATAATGATTAAATGTTAATTAAGCACAATTCCTTACAGATTTAACTTACCTTACAGGGATTGGTTGGTGGCATGGTTCTAGTAATTGCATCAGAAGAAGTGGGCGGGAGAGAGGTAGTAGATCTATGAGGCAGTTGGCTGTTGTTTGGGTCAAGGATACAGTTCATGGAGAAAGAAATGTCATCCAGGGCAACCAAGCCTCTTGGACCATCCTCATCCTCATAGCGTAAGACAATCTATGGATCAGACATACTTGAGAGTAATTTATTGGGTTGAAGAAATTAAAACATCAAGCCTTAGTGTGTCTGCCTGTGTTTACTCAAATCAAGGTTTTTAGCAATTACAAATTTCAGAAAGTGTTTGAATGAAACACCTGTTCCTTTACATGATTTGTTAGCTAGGACCTGTGACTACAAATATATCAATTTGAAATGAATGTATATCTAAATATCTAAAACATGCTTTGCTCCATATCTCGACAACCAGGGAATGATACATAATTTTTATTTTATTGTATTTTTGTATTTATTATATTTGTTTATTTAATAAAATATAATTTTCGCTGCACAATAATTTAGGAGACAGATTGGTTCATTAGAGTCCCTTTTAATATTTTTAACAAGATATTTTAGTTTATTCATGAAGGCTTCCACTAGTGGTATGTTTCATTTAACAAGCTGTCTGACCTTGCTATTGGTTGAGCAGGAGAAGGTGACCTCTGCCCTCTGCCAGCTGTAGCTGTGTGACTGGTTCCTGAGCCATAGCAATGTGTCCTCATTCCCAGCCTGTTCCCTCCTGGAATGAACAGCCAGTCTGGCTGCATCATGCAGGCTGTAATAATATAACCTCACCTATGTGCATACAGCAAGTATATACTGTTATACTGTACCATGTTCTGTATGTACTGTATACATGGATGATTTAATAGGCTACACAAGTTTATTAGTGTAATCAAACATACAGTAAATGTGTTTATCAAACATACACCCCTGGAGCCTTGGAGACCACTGCAGCAATTTTACTATACTTATTTATTTGTTTGTATGTGTTTTTGTTTTACATTTTATATTTATATCATCATTTTAATTTTAAATGTTTTGTATATTTACAGTATGTATATTATTATGTATGACATGTGCAGTGGTCTCTTTGTTTTTTCCATAGCTATAGAATGATAAATAAGGTAATATTAACTAATTATTAGTTAATGTGTCAACTGAAATGTTTATTGTGCACAATTTACTCCCCTTGTTGACTAACAGAATACATTCTGTACATACAAGTAGAATGGTCTAGTCTACTATGAGATTTCTTCATCACATAAATTATAAAAATCCAAATCCAGGCTATTTCTATATGTAGTGTATACTTTTTGCCTTCACATTCCATAAAATGGCTTGTTTAAGAGGCATCTTAGCAGAAGTCCTAACTCCACTGTGTTGATCCAAAACAGAAAGTACACTGCACATTTGCACAAAGTACATGCACACACATGAACATGCCAAATTTTAGTGAATTAGGGGGATCCATACTATTATTATCACTCTTCCCCCAGTGGGCAATGCAGAGTTGATCAACATACACTGTATACTTACAGTACAGTTAGTGCTTGGTAGCAAGGTGCTAGACAGGATCTCTGAGGTCTGTTCAGTTTGATGAGGTACAATGTAGTGACCTAGAGAATAGCAGAACAAATATTTGCACGTGAAGTAATGGCCAGCCACAATATGATCTTACTGTCTCTTTGCCTCTGGATATGAATATGTCTGTGATTTCTTAATGGACAATAATTCACTGAATTTAGAATGTACTGGAAGACGAAGTATCACCAATTCCAGATTGAGTGTCAAGCAAGACATCTGCTCGTACCTGCAGCAGTGTTCTGTGAATGATCTCTAGGGGGCCCAGATTTTGGCCACGCATTGGTCCCATTCTGACGTGTCCACTGAGCCACTGGGCTGCTCACCTCAATCCCAGCCCAAGAGCACAGGCCTTGTTCAAAAGCACAGCGATCCACAACCCCTAGCAGCTCTACACAGCAGGGAGACAACAGGAGGGAAGGAAATACTATAGCAGAATATGACAGAATATAAGGACCAGTGACCACAATACACAGTATGGGCCTATTTCACAATGACTCAGAAGTGTCACCATAAACCTTCATGTGTCATAGCCTGAAAATAGGGAAAGTCACTGTAAGAAATGCCCACAAACATTACTGCTACCATTACACTTTCTTGAACATAGTAATACTTGAATACATGCACATATTCATACTATGGATATAAACACATTACATGTACAGGACTGTGTGTTATAAAACTACATACTGTACTTCAAAACTTACCACAGTTGGTCTCATCGGATTCATCCCCACAATCATCGCTGAAGTCACACACTTGGCCGGGCTCCACACACACAGAGTTGTTGCAGGTAAACATGGACAATGGACACAAAGGCTGCGGCTCTGTAAAATACACAAATAAAGTACTAAAAATACTACAGCATATGTTCCAGTTCCAGTGACATCATTCTAGATTAAAATCATCTGACAATTCCACTGTCAATCAAGTTGAGGCATGTTTCTAGAGAAACTCCATCTGAAATTGAATGTTCATCTTAAAGGTAGAAAATGAGAGTTGTAAATCATAATAATAAATTAAAGGTATTGTAAGTTATTCTGGAGAAAGCATTTTGATATTTGAACTTTGAATCTAAAACACGTAGGGCTTAGAAGCTCCGCACCACACAGTGTAAACAGCTTCAGTGTGAGGTCTGCTTGTGTTCTGATTTACAGAGACAGGGCTGTGTAGAAACACCAGATTAGTTTTTCAGCACACACACAGAACAGTAAGATGGTGGAATGCGAGGAGATATTAGGTTTTTAGATTTAGCCTACTGGGCAGCGTGCAGTTAGAGAAGTCTATGTCATCAATGGCAATATGTCCCAGCTGGCTTGAGCTCCAGGAGGCTTCAAACAGCACTGTGAATTCCTGAGGTGTCCGGCCAACCACGACTTCACCATGATGCCAAGAGTCACCCATGTCTCCCTCCAGCCACCACAGAACAGTGCCTGTGGAGCCGTCCCTGAGCATCACCTTCAAGGAGCCTGTGCCTACAACAGAGGAGAATGTTCTAGTGAATATGTACACCTAAGCCCAACAAGCTAAACAGACGCATACAAACGAATGCATGTCAGCACACACACATACACACACACCTTGGCCATACATATGGTAGTAGAAGTGCAGTGTGCAGGCAGCACTGGCCTGTTTCATCGTAGGACTCTGCAAGCCAGACATGCTGTCTTTGTGATGTCCACGGCCAGCCTCTGCTAGCATGTACCAGCCTACATCACAGCAGAAAAACCAGCATGTAACACACAGTACGTAATACTCCGTATTACATATATTATATAACTTATATATCGCTATATCGGAATATTTTCAAAAGATATATAAAATTTGACAATATTGTTTATATCGATATAGTTATATTATGCATTTATTCATGACTTTTTCGATTTGTTCGTCTCTCCCTCCATGCCTGCACTTAGTGCGTTCAGAGCGTCAAAGGGGCGGTGACACCAGAGAAAGCTCACATGTCAATTAATGTTGCTAAAAATAAAAAATGTCACATTTCCTGTTTTTTTCTATATGCCTGAAGATTTAGCCCACTTAAAATACCAATATATATCGTGTATCGGTATTCAACCTAAATATATCGGGATATGATTTTTGGTCCATACCGCCCAGCCCTACTCTGTATTGCTTGACATGTAGCATGTGAAACGCTGCAGGGAGAGCTTCACCATGCTATCAATGTGTGGTTGATGCAGTATATGATGCTGTAGGCAGCAGGGCACTGATAAGCATTGCCCAAAAGGCATGTTCATGATACTGTAGCACTTCTAGGTCACTGTGACAAAGGCACATGCACCATGCATGACAGGCTTCAATGCTGTAGAATGGCCTTACCTAGCTCAGTGCCGAGTGTATGGTCCACTGTGGGCCCACCAGAGGCACTATTGTCTCTCTGCCATTTAATCTGGCTAATGCTGACATCTTCCCAGTCACATGTGTTGTTCTCAAATGAACATCCCACAAATTCCAGAAATGTTCCATTGACTACAGTATAAGACACAAAGAGACAAGCAGGTTTACACCTGAACACAAAGAGAAGACGATTTCCCTTTCCTGTTGTAAATGTCACTAAACTGTGATTTATTATACCTGAGCAAAGACCAGGTGCAAGAGTGATGTCATCGATAGCCATAAAGTCAATGTTTTTGGATTCTGCCTCTATCAGCACCTTTAAAAGCAGGAATTATGTTTTTGTTGTACGTCATAGCGATTATAATCCTGATTAGGCGTCTAATCACTTCAGTTACGTAATTCTATAATCTCGTCCTTTTGAACCACAGCATCGCAGTTCATTTTGTCATACCTGGAAAGGTTTTGTCCTGTTGACAGATTCAGAGAAAAGATTCCAGCCTGATCCAGCAGTATTGGTCTGTAATATTAGTTGTTCCTTTGCAGGTCCTGAACGTATATACACTCTAAGTGTTCCTGAATCACTGTATGTATCAACAATATAATAATTACATTATTATTACATTTCTGAATAGAATTGTGGGACATGATGGTTTTCTTATTTTCAATGTTAAAATCAAACTGCAATCATAACGGAATTAAAAGCAGAACCTTTGTTCTTATGTGTAAAATGCAACACATTTTCATCATTCTACAGATACACTGAACTTTGACTTATTAGTGGTACAGCTTGCAATAGGTGACTCACATTAGGTTTGATCTTACTTTCTGGGAAATCTAGTGAGAAGAGGTAGTTCATGCATAATGCTGTCTGTGGATGAATCACATATTCTATCTATGCACTTATGCATCTTAGCACATTGCTGCTACAGTAACTTCTCATGCACAAAAAATGTATAGTTTAGTAATAAAATAAGAATTTAAATACCTTTAATAAAAGCCACATTACCTATTTCTTTTCACTGTACCTAACATATTTTTAGGGGTGACCCCGAATAGTTAGTAACCTGATTCTACTGCCAATCTCAGTCAGGGACACCCAGAATATTATTTTATAGCAACAGCTATGAAAAGCTATGAAAATAATAATATACCGTATTATTCTATATAATAATTTTTCTAATTGTGTGTGTGTGTATTTTATTTCCCTATTCCACCAATGTCTTGCCACCATTTGCCAGCTACCCCTATTATCTACTGTATTGTATATAAACCACCCAGATAATCGTAGGTGAGGTCCCAACCTGCCATCCATATGATACCAGAAGCTGAAACAGGAAACTGAAATGTCCTGTGGTTGTACTTGTATCCATTCTGACACCACCTGAGCCACACTGCTCTTGTTCTGATATTGGGAGAAGCTCAACAAAAAATGACCTAAAACACAATGGGAGCGAGAAGTTAAAACTTTAGGACCATGTAAGGGCCTGTGTCCACCAAATGCCTTTTTAGTGCTGAGAGAGCCTATTTTCAATACAAACCCTATAGTTCAGTGTCACCAATGTCATTTTTTTTTGTGTAGCCTGTAACAAGCACTGGAGTGAAGGGTGTTTTGTGGACACAGGCCTTAAGTATAGTAGTGCAGTGTCTTAAAAGGCATAGACCTGGGTATAAGTGTCCTTGAGCAAGGCTATTAAATGTATAGTTATTTATTATTGAGAATGAGGTTGTTGATACGGCATTTGAACTAGATTAAAACATGCCATGTTGTTGTGTGTGGTCTGCACCCCTTTGTTTTACAGTATGCCCCTATTTACAAAGCCAGGGCTGTGTACCAGATTATTGTTTTAGCATGCATAGAGAATGGTAAACTATCAGACCGCAAGGAGATTTTTGGTGAATTTGACAGTGTATTAACATTAACATTTGCTTTCATGCACTATGTGGAATGGAGGTAGTTTAAAGACCCCATATCGTTCAAAATCATTAATGTTGGGGTCTTAAAATACTCTAATGATTGGCTCAATCCCACTGGCAATGGGAGATACAGATATGATCTAGAAATCATGTCACAGCTGTGGACACATCTTACATATTACAGACAGATTTCAAAACGATCCAGTCCTTTTAAGTCCATTCAGACATCTAGAAAATATTCTATTTTATGATCAAGGCCCTGAGTCCATGTGCTTCGGTAGAGGTTTTATGAGGCTGAGAGCAGCAAAGCCCACTTCATAGATCAAATGAAAGGATGGACAAGTGATGCTTTAGATATATTGTTAATTATTCAACTAAAACAAAAACACCTCTCCCTCAGAAGATATTATAAGAAAAGACAATGATAGCCTTGTAACTGCTATAAGTACAACTCTAGTAGTAAATGAGTAAAGTAATAGTGCTCAAATGTTTCCCCAGGAAAACGCTACACGCTGATCTCACTGTTTGTTTATCAATTAATTAAATGATGACTCCTGTAGATTCATTTATTTACAGTAGGTTTACATTTTATGTTCACATTTATGCTCTCTGTGGTTTGGACCTTACCCCCAGGAGTCTGAGTGGTGTGGTCATTAGGCAAGCCTTGGAAATGTCCATCCGCTTGTACCCAGTCATGTCCATGGGTTTTGAAGACGTTGACCCAGGTACACTGTCCTGACTCAAAGTCACAGCTGACGGTCGGATCACAAGCTCCGGCCCTGATAGACACATCATCTAGGCCGACTGACACCAGGGCGGCGCCTGGGTGGTGGGTGACTTTGAAAATGACCTGATGAAGGCACATGTATTTTCATGTCAAATATCACTTGAGACAGATAGCTGAACCGTTTCATTACTTGACCTGTGATGGGATGACGACTTACACGGAACATGTATGGTGAAGTCACAGTTAGCTCTGCCACCTCCCAGCCTGCAGAGGGAGCTCCAGAGCGCTGCCAGAGGGCTCGACTCAGTTCGCCACCCCACAAGGTGTGGACAGATAAATCATCAAGGGGCCCTCCTGCCCACCAGTACCTGCATGTACAGTACACACAGTACACACACACAACCCAGAACTAGCATCGCGAGACTTAGCCGAGAGAAGTCTAGAGAGCTTAAATATTGTTGTAAACCTAGTGTTTCCAATCAGTGTCATACTGTTAGCTACTGTACGGGCGTGGTTCAAAAACATGAGATGGTTTTATTATAATTTATTAGAAGAGCAAAGGCTTGTCTCAGTGGAAAACATGTTTTCACTCCTCCCGACTTTTCTACTGCAAGAGTGACAACAACAGACTGCTGGTTCACAGGTGTGTCAAATCACATGCAAAGTCGTTTTTTGAAAGCGCCTGCCATCTTGAAACGTTTCAAGGGACGGCTCCCCAGATGGATGTGTCATATTAGCAGACACAGATATCTGGTGTGTCAGGTTAACCCAGAACTACACATATTGAGCAAATAATGTTACCAGAAGCGTATACACATCGCAGCTGTTTCAGTGAGCATTGGTGTGAACAGCTGAGCGACTTCAAGGACTTCAGGATTATGCACAAACACAGTCAGGTAGAAACCTACAGGAATGATAGAGAATAGAGAGAATAGAGAGAACAACTGTAGCCTACTACACAGCATGTATAGTATGTATGGATTGGTTTTTACAATGTTGATCAAAACATTACTTCAGCTGAGCTTTAATGAGCCTTTGCCCACAATTATCACCGGGTCGCCAAACCTCCATCCAGTAAAGTACATTTTTACCATGTGTGGTTCCATAGGTGTGGTCCAAACCATCTCCTCTCCTGCGAATCCAATGGCTCAAATGACTCACATCATTCTCAAAGCCACACCAGTCCAAATCAAAGCCGCAAACAACTGAAAAGTGGGGTAAAGAGATATAATAATAATAATAATAATAATAATATGTAAGGATACATGTATAATCTCCTTCACAGCTTTGGTGGAAATGTCCTGTGTTTCAGGAGGAAGGACAGCAACTTACTTTGACTGCTGCAGCCTCCTTCTTTCACTTTGATATCGTCAATAGCAACAAACCCTCTGGTGCTAGTGTCTCTACGCCCTATGAACATGAGCTATGAACAAAAAGAGAAATGAGCATTGTTTTATTTTGCACATTATGATTGTAGACCCAATATAGACGCATGAGTCAAAATTAAACATCAACCCCATTTAACTGAACTGGTAATGGATTCTATGCCACTATGTAAAAGTTAGATATTGTGTAGGTAGATCATACCAAAAAGAGATCCGTCATGTATACTATATGTTCGCGGGCAAGTAAGAAAACAAGCAATAAAATAAATGAATAATATTACATGGTTATTATATTATATTTATATTGTATTAACAGACATGTTGATACCTGACTGATAAAATAACGCACTCATAAATATATATATATATATATATATTAGAATTAAGGTGGAGTCAGTGATTAATAGGCCTACACTGTCAAATTCAGAAAATATCTATACTCACTGAATTTGAGTTGATATTCTCAATTCTACTCAATTTAATTATTGAATTCCAGAACTATGCCCGCTCTTAAAAAAATAATTTGTTGTTTCTACACAGCCCTGGCTATGGAAATGCTACAGTATGTAATTGCAAACAAAGTGGTGCAGACCGCACAAAACATTATCCCAAACGTGGCAATGTGTGCGCATTGTGTGGGGCAGAGCTTTGGAGGGAGCACCTTTTATAGCATTAAGGTGAGAGGTCTTTTTGTTTTGTTTTGTTTTGTTCAAATATCAAGAATCTTTCTCCAGAATTCTTGACTCCACCTTTAAATTTGTATTCTCACATCTGATAGCTTACCGACACTGTATCATTGACTTCAATGGTAACCTGTGCATTAATCCATTTTAAATCTTGGCTTCCTCGACGAGACCAGGCCAATGATTTGGAGGAATTCTACAAGAAATTGTAGTCACAGATAAATGTGGTTGCTTTATTATACACTCTATAAATATGATATACTGTATATTACTTACCCTCCGAAGCAGTAGTTCTAGGCTTGGCACAGATGGGCCCAGCATATAATACCAGAATTCAACACAGAGAGATATTTGCAGAGATACAGGAGTAGAGATGATGGCATTTTCACTGTCTTCATATCCAGAACCATTGAAGAGTAAATAGAAACCTTGAGAGACGAACAAAACAAATCCGGTGTTATTTTGTGTTTCCAACATCATGGCTGATGTGACCAAAAAAAAATGTGGGTGTTAGGAGGTGAATAACTCCTTATTTCATAACAAATAATAAACATTGATTATGTGACATTGTTTCTTATCAGAAGCACTGGTTAAATAGAATCAAAACAGACTTTGATGCAGGCTTCCCTCTGCAAGATAATTTTTTTTAAAACTAAGCTTTTTTTTAGGCATTTTAGTCAGACTTTGGTTATACCCAAATATATACAGTATACCTTGTTTATGCCCAAATGTATGATCGTACAAAGGTCCATTCCAGAGCTGGTCCACCTCAAAACCAGTAATGTGAGTCCAGTTTAAAACATCTTCAGTGTCCTGGTTCCAGTTGCATAGACCTATTTCCCAAAATAACACAAGATATAGCGATACATCTGAAAATATCTTCTGTATAACCGGAGCACTCTAAAGACACACTATACTGTAAAAAAGATCAACTGTGGTTCATGTAGCGCACATTGACTTACACTAACCAGATAACCAATAACAAATTCCCTCATGGATATGCCATATATCTAACCGTTACTTGTGAAATCTTGTGAGTGTTAATACAGTAGTCATGTCTTCCCCTTTTATCTCACCTTCCTCAAAGGTACAGTCCATTGGAGAGCTTGGAGGAGTTGTTATGGGTGTAGTGGTGTAGCTTGGACTGGTGGTTGGGTAAATGTCAAAACAGGCCTTGCCACTCATGATATGAATGTTATCCAGCGCAATGATTCCTTCCTTTGAGGCTGGACGATTAGCTTGCAAAATAATCTGGGAATAAATTGTAATGATTATTACAGTGGAACCCATCTATAATATTCACTCACGTTGCTTATTTCAAATTCACCATACTTGGTGTGACCCGGTCGCATTGTAATCGACCCTAGCTTGGTGCCACTCTCTTGAACTTGTTCCATTTAGGCTCCACACAGAATGTAGTCCAGTAGTGTCACTCACAATGACTGTCAGGACTAGCCCCAGAGGTTCTGGAACAAGCATTTACAATTCATTAGATTACTTTATATACAGTATATGCATGTAAAGTGCATGCTTAAGGGCAAGACAGGCTGATGGATACTGTTCACTACAGAGTTATATAGCTAGGGTGGTTTCCTCCACTTAAAGATCGAACCCTGGAGGGTTGTGGACTTGACCCCATGCTCAGCCTACCTATAAGCATCCCTGAGTAAAAAGCTTACAGTAATCCCTATATTCTCCTTAATATTTGTAATTGTACTCACTGTACAGTACGTTACTTTGGATGAAAGCACCTAAATGAAAACTCTGGTTGTAAGACAGTATATAAGACAGTAAGCATACAATACTTACTCTCAGTTAGCCACCCATTGAAATAGTACCAAAACTCCAAACAGGTAGGGTCCAATGCTGCCAGTAGTTCACTTTCTAGATGGGCAGTTTCTGTTACTTTAGACTTAGAGGGTGAAAAGAACACAAAGTGTCCTGTAGACAACACAAAATCAAATGCTAGAGCAACAACAAACTGGATTCACTTGATACTAGACTGTATGCCAGAGAAGCATGTTCTGAGACACACTGGAAGTAAATGGCAGATAATACTACTTACAGTAAAACAAGGAGTTAATGAATGGTGAACATTAGCATGATGACGACGACATGTTAATGTAAGAAATATACAGACGGTTTAACAAATGTAATACAGTGCTATGCTGAGTGAGCCCAATTACTTGAGTCTAGTGACATACCATATTTAGTGGCAGTAGTATGGTCCACACCTGGATTGAATTGAACTTGACTTGACCCTGAGATCCAGTCCCAGTCTATCCCTGAGCCAGTAGGGGGATTGTTCACCCACCCACAATAGTCCATCTCAAAATCACAAAACCCTGTAAGAACACACTCATTAAGGGCCATGGGCCAAGGGTTTAACACACTAGTCATCAGCTAAAGACAATAACGGAAATAAAATATGGAAATACCACTGAAACTAATATTTGGTCTAGAGGACCAAACATCCTTGTAATCCTTGTTCTGTAAACCAGCTCATGGTTACTTTACCTACAGATACAGTATGTGCAAATGTATGTAGTGTATACATGCACACCTATGGTCATATACGAAGTAGATCACTACAGTACTGTACCTGGTGGAGGACACACTCCATTCATAACAGTGAGGTCATCCAGTGCTATATCTGTTGGCTCAGCCCCTACCACACCTTCAAAAATGATCTGCCAGTCAGAAGAATGACAAATGACTGACAATAGGTCATGCTTATCTTTATGTTTGTAATGTATCTGTCTGTGGCTGTGGTTTGTACTCATACCTGGTAGTGGTTAAGAGGACTGAGCACAGTCACCCTCCCATGCCTCCAGTGTTTCCCTTGATCTCCAGTTCTGGTCCACAACAATGCTCTGGAGCCACCAGGAGACTGTAGATAAACAGTAAGTTCTCCTACAGCCTTTCCCTCCATGTAGTACCAAAACATCCAACATTCCCCACTTGGAGGAGTGGGATCCATTACTGCAGTCACCATAGCAACTCTGGTATCAACAGGGTGATGCCACAATTGGGCACTCAGATAATAACCTAGAGATAAGGCAGAGTTAATGTCCAGGTTTAAAGTACAGTAACGTATATGTTTTTATGAGTGTGAGACACATTTTTATGCATACATGGACCTGGTGTTACAACCCCTTGGTCTCGCCGGTGTGGTACGGGCGGGGAAGGACTGTCCGCATTCCCAGCGCCTCACACCCACACGTGCGATCAGCCCGATTGCTTTCAGCCGTGTGGGTGTGAGGGCATATAGGCTTGTGACTGCTGGGAAGGGGTGTGGGTTATTGTTTCACGTTCCTGTTCGGTTTATGCTAGATGTGTTTCGTGACTGTATACGCCTTTTGTTTAAGTTTTGTTTTTGAGTTTGTATTCGCTGTTTGAGTTCTTTTAAGTTCAATTAAAGGACGAGCCGTGGGGCTCATTGCTTTTCCGGCATCTGTGTAGTTTTTCGTTCATTTGCACTCGCCTCACCATGACACAGCGTTACAGAATAACCCACCTCCATGAGTGCAATGGACTCGAATCATGCGGCCGAGACCGAGCGGCTCTCCCGGAGGGTGGCGGAGATCCGCAACATATTGGCTGCGGGCTTGCGTGGCCTCCCACCCATTCCAACGCCGGCCATGCCGGGAGGCAGCGCTTCTTCTTTCGGTTCCCCAGCAAGGGCTGATTCGGCGCTTTCGCTGTCGGGGCCCGGATCGGGGAGCGGCGCACGTGTGTCCCCGCCCCCTCGTTTTCACGGCACTCCTGGCTCCCTTGGACCGTTTCTCCGGCAGGCGGAGAGGTACTACATTGCTGCTGCAGGGCGCGGAACACGGTGCTGTTTTTCTTCGGCCGGGCTCTCCAGTGGGCCGGAGCGGCTTTTTACCACCAGGGGGGTGCAGCTTCCCGACTACCCGGAGCTCGTTGAGCTGCTCTGGGCCGTGTTTTGGCATGGTGAGTCTCGCATGGTTACAGGCGAGCTTGCCCACCGGACCATGGGTGCTCACTGGCCCTTGTTGGTTGGGGGCTGCGCCGGGGGTCCGCTGGAGCCGCCCCGCGTTGGGAGTTCGCTCCACGCCAGGGGTCTGCTGGACCTGCCCCACGTCAGAGAGCCGCCCCACGTCAGGGAGTCGCCGCTCGCAGAGGGTCCGCCGGAGCCACCCCGCGTCGAGGAGTCGCCGCTCGACGGGGATCAGCCAGAGCCGCCCCGTGTCAGGCAGTCGCCGCTCGCAGAGGGTCCGCCGGAGCTGCCCCGCCTCAGGGAGTCGCCGCTCGACAGGGATCAGCCAAAGCTGCCCCGCGTCAGGGAGTCGCCGCTCGCAGAGGGTCCACCGGAGCCACCCCGCGTCAGGGAGACGCCGCTCGACGGGGATCAGCCAGAGCCGCCCCGCGTCAGGTAGTCGTCACTTGCAGGGGGTCCCCCGGATCCCACCTCTGGGACTCTGCTAGAGTCCGCCGCTGGGCCGCAGCAGCCGCCTGTTTCCACCGCTGGGCCGCAGTTGCCGCCTGTTTCCGCCAGGGGTCCGCCGGCGCCGCCCCGCGTCGGCGAGCCGCTCCGCATCGGGGGTCCGCCTGGAGCCACCGCGTGCCGGGGGTCCGTCGGAACCGCCCTGCGCCGTCGAGGCGCCCCACGCTGGGGGTCCGCCGGAGCCGCCCCGCGTGGGGAGTCTTCGCTATGCCAGGGGTCCACTGGACCCGCCTCGCTTCAGAGATCAGCCTAGCAGCAAAGAGCCGCCGGGACAGCCACCTCCCACTGCCCAGAAGCGGTCAGTAGACAGTCTGCAGGAACCGGCGCCCAGCCTGTCACCGCCTGACTCAGAGGGTAGGCCGCCGCCTAGTCTAGTGGGGCCGTCCCAGCCTGAGTCGCCCCGCGTGGGTGAGCGGCTCCTCGCAGGGGGTCCGCCGGACCCGCCCTGCGTCGGCGAGCCGTTCCACGCCGGGGGTCCGCGGCAGCCACCCCACATCGGCAGCCTGTGCCGCGCCGGGGATCCGTCAGAGCCGCCCCGTGTCGGCAAGCAGTACCATGCCGGGGGTCCGCGGCAGCCGACCCGCGCCGGCGAGCCGCTCCACGCTAGGGGTCCGCCGGAGCCGCCCCACGTCGGAGGTTCGCCCCATGCCGGGGGTCCGCCAGAACCACTCCGCCACTGGCTCTGGCCGCCTGCCCGAGCGCCACAGGGTCCCCGTCTCCGCCGCTGGCTTTGGCCGCCTGCCAGGGCTCCGCATGGGTCCCGCCCTGCCCGAGCGCCTACCAAGGTCCCGCAGGGGTCCCACCTCCAGATCTGGCTCAGGTGCCAGGCCATCAGAGGGACTCCGCTGTTGGCGCTGGTCGGTGTCTCGAGGGTGGAGGTCCTACACCGGCGAGAGGCGTCGCCAGGAGGCGCGCCTTGAGGAGGGGATACTGTTACAACCCCTTGGTCTCGCCGGTGTGGTATGGGTGGGGACACACCCGCACCCTCACACTAGTAGAAACGTCTCTCATACATACTACTAAGAATGCACCCTCACACACACACTAGTAGAAACAGCTCTCATACATACTACTAAGAACGCACCCTCACACACACACTAGTAGAAACAGCTCTCATACATACTACTAAGAACGCACCCTCACACACACGCTAGTGAATTAAATAATTTTCAGTTAGGAGTGTGAAGGGGTTAATTAATTTAGTAATGCGTGTGAGAGGGTTTCATTTGTCATTATGTGAGGTTTCATTCTCACTAGCATATGTGAGAGGT
>JAODUE010043704.1:0-19084 GCA_027564755.1 Amblyopsis hoosieri | reverse complement strand
TTGTTTCCATGTGAAATGTAGGTTGTAAAGCCCTTTGAGACTGCAATGTGATTAAGGGCTATATAAATAAAATTGAAAATTGACTTGATTAAAGGTGGAGTCATGGATTCTGGAGATAGTTGATATTTGAACAAAATCAAAACACACCTCTCTTCAATGCCATAAGGTGCTCCTTCAGAAGCCCCCCCTCTACCCTCCACATTGTAGACACATTGCTAAGGCAGGGATAGTGTTGCTCTCTCAACAATGTGGTCTAAACCGCATTGTTGCTGTTCCCATTACACAGCCAGGTCTGTGTAGAAACACACATTTTCCCGCACAGACAGACAGCATGAATTTAACAAAAAAAATATTTTCAATACACTTATAATTGCTGACTCCACCTTTAATGTATGTACTCATAAGTAAACATACTGATGTTAAGGTTCATTTTTTTGTATTGCTTGGCAGCAATACGATGCTGTAGTTTAGCTTGTCAGCGTGCTACAACAGCAATCTTAAAGAGGCCGTGATGGGACCATACTGCAGAATATACTGTAGAGAATCCTCCTTTTCTACAGCTCTAATACATTTAACAATTTACCGCCATCTAGTGGTATTATGCTATACATTGTAGTCGATGTGTCTTACGTTATTTGCCTTGTGTATAGGCAGCAAATTGAACATAGATTATAACGTGAATTTAAGGATTGATATTATGTTATTTATATGTATTATATTATTTCTGTGGACAGAATTAATTCCTATAGCAATGTATTTAATTAATTATTTGAGAAAAGTAAAATATTGCAAAATGACAATTAACCTGGCCCAATTATGCAATTTATTTTTAATTGAGATGGTGAAAAAGTAAATAAATAAATAAATAAAAATAAAATAATGTATCAGAAGATTTCACATTTTCAAAAATATATATTGTCTCCATGTGCACGCAGACAATTAATTGAACATTGAGAGTGTTAGTTAAGTGTTTTTGTTTTTGTGTGTTTGACTCTATCATGTCTGATCTTATGTCAGTATTAGTTAAATATAAACCAAACATTTCTGTGATCTGGAAAAGCAAAAGGACCTCTAGTATTGGCCAACTTCATAATAACAGGCAAAAGTAGACATTTCGTATATTACTTTTATATAGTTTACCCAGTAATAGGGTGAACTATTTTGTTATGAAGACAGCCACAATGATGCTGTGGAGGAAATAATGTATTCATCACAACATAAAGTCTCTTAAAAAAGCTTTCATTTTATTCATGACTTCGATACAGTACAATAGCAGATAGTATAAAGGCACTAATGATAAAATGATGCCATGAATCCATTATTTATCTATTAGTGTTAAAAAAAACAATATCACAAATCAGTACAGGTGTCATACGTGTGTGTGTTTGTAGGTGCGTGTGTGTGCGCACGCGTGTGTACGTGTGTTTGTGTGTGTGTGTGTGTGTATGAGAGAGATAGTGAAAGAAAGAGAGAGAGATCAATGACATCTCTACATCTTTTGTGGCATGATATCCCAAGTCTCAGTGTGTTGCCCGTCGCCATGGCAACCACTCTTGAGCCTGCACAGCATTGCATGAGTCACTCTGACAAGAGCATGGTGTGCCTGCATGCATGTGCAAACGTGTGTGCATGCATAAGCACAATAAAGAGTGCAGAATGGAGTGCGTGAGATGCAATCAAACATTCAGTCTGAATAATGTGTTTTTACTGATTGCAAATTAGATAGATTAACTACTCAATCAGTAAAACAGGAAATATAATTCTACATTTTAATGTCTGTAAAATAAAAAATAGCATTGAATGTGTGTTTTTATTATTGTACAGAGCATTGGTGTGTTAGAATGACACATAACCACATAACACACAACACAACATCCTGATGAGTACGTCTATTTGTGAATGAATGTCTGTTGTTTCAACATGACCTCTGCCACATGGACACGCTTGACAAGCAACCCTTCCTGGAATATAACAAGGAACTCAGCTCATTACAGTGGCCTGCAGACTGATCAAATATCAATCTGAACATCTGCTACTAAAAGCTACTCTATGGTACAGTACTCCATTGCTCCTCAACCACAAACTCCTCATTGAGAAGAAGCATCATAGTTAACATTGTCAACAGTTAACAAAGTCTAACTCTTATTTTGCATACAGCCCAAGAGGACCTTGTGCTGGTGGTCTCTTCATTTTTGTCCCACAGGCCACCAGAAGATGGCGTACACATTTAAGTTTTTCACAACTGCATGATAGTTGCAAAGAGCTGGAGGGAAATGTCCTCATATTATGCTGTACTCTATATTGCCAAGCATGTTGATATTATACTCCTCAGTCAATGTACAAAACAATACAACTCAAATAAATGAACCAGGCAGGCTGTATTTGTACAAGAAGCAACCGTATTATGCTAAACATTTAAAGCAAGGTGCTTCACAGTAGGCCTGACACTCATATGTCCGCTTACTTCCCCTCCTTGTTCTTTTGTAATACGATAAAATTGCAAATAAGCTGTGAAGATATTAACTATACCCTTCACTGCAGACAATGCTCAGAGATGATGACATGGTGTTGACTTGCACCTTTATTAAGAATGACAGGTGTGTATTGATTACTTGGTAAATTAATGGGAGTTCTGCTAATGAAGCATTTAATGAGGGCACCGAATATGATCATTTCGCTGTTGCAACGTTATCACACACTGATAACTCTTTGTATCAAATACAGCACTGTTCTATTGTACATTAGAAATATACATTAATTAAATACAAAACAGTACGAGAAATTAATCCTGTATTTAAAGGAAATATACTGTAGGCTATACATTTACACTTCGGTTGCCTATTTACTCACTTCTGACCTCTAGTGGTTTAAATGACACGTGAAATGATTTGTGTTTTTGAATGACAACACATCATTATAGTCTGAATCTCCAATTAACAGCAGTCATATTCTACCTTACTGTATGTTTCTTGTAAGTAATGATCACAGTCATGTAAGGTGTCATAGTCATTTATAGACTATTACCTCCTAATTTCCAAACTATAAAACCCATCATACATTCAATAGTAGTCCCAATTTGGCTATCTCTCAGCAGATAGACAGTGTTTTATGCAACAGACATGAATTACCCAGAGGTAGAGAAGTTTAATTTATCCCAGATGACTGAAGAACTTAACATGTAGCAGACATTCTCCCCACTACCGCCAACACTCAAAGCAGAGTGTGAAGTGAACTCTGTATTCATATACCTCCATATGGTCAAACAGGCTTGAGGCAAATATGAACCAATATGCAATACCCTATATCCTCTTTCAAAAGAGGCTATGTTCCAAGTTGACTTTACACTAAATGCAACACCTCTTCTAAATGTGGAGGTGTTGCAAAATAAACATGGCAGAGTTATTTAGCAAACATAAGGTGGTCATTTAAAGAACCTAAAGAAATCCAGACATTTTCTCAGGAAAAATACAAAAATGATGATAATAATGATGATGAATGAGGCCTATGGAAATAGAGACCACTGCACATTTAAGAAAATACTGCATAAATATAAACACACATGCATACACGCACACACACACACACACACACACACATATAAACTGTATGTATATATATATATATATATATAAATAAAAACTAAATACTTTATAGATTTTATAAATAATAAACCAGAGAAAAGGTTGGTGGTTTCCTTATTTGCCCAGAGCTGTATGTACTTTGACCTCATGAGCAACCTGTTCTGTTGCAGTCTTGAGGGCTCAGGGTAAGCAGCGAACATTGAGTATTGGTAATGTACAGTAGGGAATTGGGGTCAGGTGAAAAGGTAGGGAAAACACTGTCACAGGCTTACTGTACTTAGCTTACACCTATGCTCACAGTCAATATATCACTGGCAATACCAGATTGTAGTCAAATGCTGTATCTAGAGCGGGGCGACAGGTGCTCAAGAAGTTGCTGGTTCAAACCCAGCTAACTCCTCCCTAAGTGTTGAGGACACCTTGAGCAAGACACCTAACCCTGGTCATCAGGACTTCAATGTGTGTATGAATAGGTGAATGTGAGGCAATCCTGTAAAACGCTTTAAGTTAAGTTAGAAAAGCAGCATACAAATGCAGTTCATTTACCATTAACTGTAGGACAAGTACTGCACAGAGTCAAAGGCGTTATTATCACTACTCATACAAATTGCCTGTAGATCACAAACTACATACACACATATGACTATGAGCACGAGTGCATGCTGTCAGAATGCCTTAGTGTCCAAATCACTCATAGGTGCACCGATGGCTGTATAGTGTTGGCTTTAGGTTGATGCTTTCACATTTAACCTTAAATGTACTCTATCAAGGAGGTGCACAGGTTTAACAAATGCCAGCAACATGGAGTCAAGTGCAACAACAAACACCCACGTCTTTGAAAAAATGAATAATATCTCGTTGCATGACAAGTCAAATGTATCACGGCTGGGAGCGAGCTGTGCAGAATAAGCACAAGGCACTTATTCCCTAATGATCCCCAACAGACCTCTCCCACATGGATAATGGGAACGGCTCTGCTGTTATTTGAGAAGGGAATAGGGGATTTAAACTGCTCAAAATAAGTACTGTCTTTGGTCTGCTGGATGCTGTGTGCATGGAAACGTGAGTCTGCATTCATCATGCTTCTCAATGAAGATGTGTTTGCCTGGGTTGGCTGTAATACCTTTGACTCTTTCTCATACAAGCGGTATAGTAAAACGCATGCCGGATCACCATTCCTCTTCTTTAGCAGTGTTTCAACCATGCTCTGCCTTGATTTATGTGTTTCCTACATGTTTCCTCTGTGTTAAATGCATCACCCTAATTGAATAACTGTCAGGCTTTGTATTATGCTAGTGCCTAACTATATGGGTGTGGATAAGAGGGACATTTTTTCTATTTAAACACCAATATCGCTTTTATAATCAGCTGAATTGTTTTGCTGGAGGTGGCATTGATCTCCAGAGTCCTTTGTCAAATAGAGAGCATATTTCAAAGTGGTTGATTCATTGCAGACACAAATTAAAGAATGTCCCGTTAAAACGTTCAGTATTATGAAGCTTCTCGGTTGAGAAGACCTGCAACAAGCTCCACCATTCTGGAAGCACACACACATGGATGCAGTACACACTGTTTGTGTATACTTTGTGGGTGTAAAGTCTTGATGGGGATTTAAGTCTTCCTGTCCCCTTGTATAATGAATCACACACACTATTATCTCCATACAAGACTGCTTGCTGTGGTGAGAGAGTGATCAATGTCATCCAACGTCTCTCATGACATCATTCACTCAATGTGACTCATGGAGATAGTGTGCATCTCCAGAGTTTGAACTGGCATGTCTACAAAGATACTGTAGATGATAGACGGGCAAATTCTCTCCCTGACTGACAGTTCTCATGAACTCACCCCGATATCTGTTGAGTAACAGATAACGGTCAGTCAAGACGAGGTGAGCCAATTGTCTCTATGTCTCTCTGTATCACAGGATATGTACAATACATAATGACTGTGAGGATTGTCTTTGCTTACACTCATACAGTCCATTCCATGTTTTTATTTCGTTTTTATTTGATCTCTTCAGCTGTAGAATCTGTTTAAAATCCCATAATTCCACTAATGTGTCATTATGACATTATGGATCCATGTCCACACCATTCTCTGGTACACAAAGGGGTATAACATATTAAATGTACCATATTTAAAACATGATGTTAGTGAATTGTCCATCTGTTATTTTTACCCTCATGTTTTATACATCTAATATAATTTTACTCCAATAACTATATGGATGAATGCTTTTAACTAGCAGGTATTATTTGTAAAGTCAAACTGATTTATTTTATGCATGTGTTTGCAACAACTGATACTATATAACATCAATTTATTTGTTACTGTCAAGATTTTTACCATAACTTACAGTTTATAGCAGATAATGACGTTTTATACCATCTTTTACACTCAAGACTTGTCCAAGAAAGCAGCTTTACAGATTCACAAAATGCAACATAAAACACAAATCTACAATAAAAAAGGCCAGCACCCAATATATTTAAACACATTGGCCTCTCAAGAAAAAAAAGATCCATCACCGCATATTTTATGATTCACCATAAATGAATCTGTGTCTAATGTTACCTCTCTTTGTAGATTACCCCATAGTAGGAGAATGTAGTTTTCTCATGATCTGTCAAAGCCTGGGGTACATTAGAAAAAAAACCTTTAGAGGAAGAGCAGCTGGCAAACAGAGCTAAGACAGAAAATAATACAGAGATAGAAGTTTATCACTTTCGAATACAAAATAGATATACCGTTTAGAATAAAAAATAGATATACCGTGTAAATTCTGAATATGTAAGTCTTCTGTGGGTATTCAGTGATGTCTACGTTTACAGTGATGCAATTCAGGCTTAATGCAAATATACCTCACATCAATATACAGGTCATTTATCCAACTGAACAAAACTATTATAACTGAACAGTTGTATGTTTTATGAAAGTCCACATTAATTCTAAATTAATAATTAGTCTTTAATTATTTCTTGATCATGTAGGTTGTGTGAAGTATTATTCACCACCCATGTGCCACTAAGACAACATGCTAATAGTTGTTAGGGCCTAGATTGAGTTAGCGATAACCTCAGGGTGGAATGCTTATATTCTGCACCAAGCCTGTCACAATGCATCTGTCTGGAAATATCACAGATAGGTATGTATCACAGTGGCTCTCAATGTGTGGGCTGAGAGCCCCGCTAGAGGTTCCAAGATGGATTTCAATAACACACACACACTCTCTCACACACACACACACACACAATGCTTTCAGTTTTTCAAAATAAAATGTTAGTTATAACTTTCTAATCTATCTTTCTTATGAATCAAACCCATGACAGTCTGGATGGGAGTAGACAACCTTAGAAATATACCCTATTCCTGAAACTGGATCCTGATGCATGGTACAGGTCTAATACCAACAAACCAAATGCATTTGTCATTTCACTAATGCCTTGATAAACTAACTGTGTACATATGTGTAAAAGGGGCTCATTTACTCTATTTGCATGTGCTCTTTTCTGTTTCTTGGTTTGCTGTGACTATTAGACTATAGACACTATGACCTTTATTTAATACTGTATCTACGGTAGCGGCCACTATACCTACAGTAATATAGCCAACTATCGTGTAGGCCTACCCCTTTTCTGAACTGTATCTCGCCCACACAAAGGCCATAACGCTCAGTTAATTGTAATAAGCTGCCACATAGCCTGTGAATGTGAAAGTAACCTAACACTATTCGTGACTGACCAGTGCCATTCAGTCACGCATGCATCTCTGTCTTGCGTTTTACGTCTTAAAGCATCAAAGTCGACTGATTTTGATTTGATTTTGTAATTTGGATTTTGCCATCACCTTTGACAGTTATAATCGCCTCCAGGAGCTTTTTTGTTTTGTTCTGTTGATAAGTGACTAACCCTAGATGACTCGGGTAGCTGCCTCGCCCCCATACCCTATAATTAATCGTTCGTGCCGCGCTTGGAGACGCGGTGAACCCATCGGCAGACGCGTGGACTTCGTTTTGGAAGAGATGACAGAAGATGTTGAGTAACCGCAGTGGTCTTCACTTTCTCGGCACTAATCCTACTTTTAGATTATATTTGTCACAATTTATCAAACGATTTGCACACAAGATTTTGTCAAATTGTATCTAATTTCGCTAGGTTATAGATATCCCTTCGTCAATCGTCAGACCAACGGACACCTGTCGACGTTCAGGTAGGAATAAATGAAACTGGCAGCTCTCGAAAAAATATAGCTGTACTGTAGCTAAACTTATTGCAAGCAATATCCGTTTATTACCCGATAGTTATTGTTTCTTTCGATTCAATTAAATCCCTGTCTAGTTTGTATTAACTCAACATAGTCTTTCATAGCTTTGTTCCATACTATTCTCTCATTATGTCTAAGCCATTGCTGCAGTAATAGCATGTATGATTGCGATGTGTACTCGCAAATACGCTCTGTTTTCAGTTTCAGCTATGCGTGGACAATGGGGCTTACATTTCACAGTGCCATTCTTCATATGTATCACGTTGTGGCGGTCACGGTAAGTTTTATTCCAAAACGTAATTCCTGATTTTAACGCGGACAGAGCACGACAGGCGCGTGGCACGCGTTGCCTATTATTACCAAGACTATTCAGTTGTCTCTCCTGCGCTATAAATCAATTTAGGTTGTCAATCCGTAGTTTTTGTAAATATTAACAGTACAGAGTGTTCTGCGTTCAGTGTGATGTTATATAGGCCTATATTTCTCAACTAAATATGGCATGTTTCAAAACAATGCTCCAGTAGGCTATAGCGATATGTTGCTGCTAGGGGTTAAGGGATTATGTGAAGGGGATTTGAACATTTTGGAACGTTTTTGCATTTGATCAAATACGAGAATAGCTGTGAAATTAGGTTAAAGCCTGGTGCTGTCATCAGTTGCAACAGAAGGCCATTTCTGTTGCTCCTTCTTTACTATTTTCATCCTGTTGCACTAATGCCGCGACTGTCCCTTTAGGGCAGAAGCTGAATCCAATGTATCAAATGCCAAAAACAATATCACAACCTTCACCAAGATCCTTGACAGCCTTCTAGATGGCTATGACAACAGGCTACGGCCTGGTTTGGGAGGTGAGTAATAACACTTTGTTCAACTATTGTTAAAATATACAATATATTTTGATGTTACTATTGCAATAAACCAGAAAGACAACCAAAAGTAATATTAGGCTATGCTGGTATTAAACATAATAGGTGTTTTAACAACACTGCTATTTTAACATAAAACAATACTTATTCGATCCCATCCCAAAGCAATTTTAAATTATCATTTCTGGATGTAATAAGCACACATCCCACATTGCATAACACTACTTGTTATATTGTGTAGATAAGTGTACCAGAGTTAGGTCCAATTGTGTATATTTTCTCAGGGGATGTGAAATATCTGTTTGTTTTCTTACACTGCGCATGCAATTCTGTATTTTTCCTGTTAACACTAATTGCACTTTGCCAACAGGCACAATATCGCACATAATCATCTGTGTAGCCGTAAATATGTATTGCCAGTTGGACTTGATATCAAAGCAGAAGCAAAGCCTGAGCTTTCCCAATAATTCACCATAGAAAATGGGAGAAATTCCCTCTTCATGCATGGTGCCTGCTTCACCTATTGCCAAGAATTAGGTGCAGACAGTCGCTATACTGTAAGTAGGCTACAGTGTTGGTGGAGAGTTGGGGTTATCCAGAGATATTGTTATGCTTCATCTCTACATTGTAATATTAAATAGATTGCTCCATTTAGTTCTGGAGTTGAATTTTATACAATTCACTGAGCAGAAGGTTTATTGCAATCTCTAGTGGGTGTTTAAAGGAATTATGTGTCTGAATTATTCACATGAACAATACTTACTGCAGATGAGCTGTTACAAAGAAATGCTGCACATATTTAATAACTCATTTAAAAAGTATAATTACTATTAAAAGGACATGTTCATAATCCTTGTACACAATGTAAAGTAGAACTTGTTTTACATCCATGAATTGTCCCATTGATGAGCTTTGCCATTAGACAGTGATTGAGCCTCTACACTACAGTATTTCAATATTGAAATATAAAATATAAAACAAAACATATTACCTTATTCATATTATGGTAATTTAATAGGACTACATAAACAATACATCTACAACAATAGCATTAAATTGTTTACATGATGTACAGTATTCAACCAGAGACTGTATTATATGTACTGCAAGGCCCTGTCTAAATCATCAAGGATATGTGTTAGAGATTGTGTTTTCAGAGTTAAAGGAAGATTAATCTTGTAGGCCAAAAATAAGCAAATAAAATACATGATACTTTATTTGAAAATGTTGCAATCAGGAGGATTGATTGAGTTTTGTTAACCGCATAGTTTCAAAACAAATGTGGATCAGCACACCAGTGTCACACACATCAAACGTGTTTATGACTGAAACAGGAGCAGCGCAACATGGCTAACTTTCTTATGTCAGCAACACGCATGTAAATACAACAGGCAATGTTATTGACACCTGAAAAAGTATTGAGGTCATGTCCACTCTCTACTCTACTCACTACTCTACTCACTACTCCTCCCCTATGGGCTCACAGTGTTATCTGTAGTGCCTAATAGTCTGTGCACCTTATTGGACAGTTGTGTTTTAATCATAAACAGCAGGGTTCTGGGGAGGGGAGGGGAGGGGGGGGTGATATAATGCAATCAAGGGGTGTACCTTTAAGCCTGTCATTATATTGTTCATGCTTGTTTATTTGATTATGCGCTGTAGCAGTTAGCACATCTCTATTGGCTGCATATAATAAACAGGGAATGATAATTGAAATCTCAGCAGCACCTACTGTATTTTTTTGACAGTGAAAGACAATTTGACGACAGGATTTTACTGTACACAATCCATGGTCTTCATCATACTTACATTAGAAATGCTCAGCCATGCTCGTGTAATTATTTACTTGAATAATGTATGAAATAGTCCAGAGTGATTTCATGTAGCTTTTATAGCATTTAGCAGAAGCTTTAATGCATCTTCTTAATAAATACATTGGTCAATTAGCTAACATACATAGCATACAGTGCACACCAGTCATTACAGTATTTACAAACTATTGTTCATTTGCATACCTAAACATACAGTTAATACTGTACATCTTTCACATGTAATGCTCCTTTAAATGTACAATTTATTTGAGTTTTTTTGGTAAGTTTTGTGGAGAGTAAATCCCGTCAAATGGGCCCAAGGGTTCATAGATAAATCCCTATATGGTTCAGTGAGAGGTCAAAGATCCAACTGGCTAAGCCACTCTGCTCTGCTGTGAGCAAACAGACAGAGGCAGTAGTTTGCCCAGCTAACCATGACATTAGCATTGTCAGTTGGAGATTGCTGTCTCCATAACAAGGTTTCCACAATGCATGTTCTGTTCCGCTGTTCGCACTCGAGCCCTCCCTGTAAAGACCTGTACATTTTAATCTATAAATGCAGGATTTATATCAAGTAAAGAATAAGTCCTTGTGTTGCATAAAAATGGGTTTGTCAGCTTTGGAGACCTTTGACACGACAATGGGAGTGTGGACACAAATGTGAAATACACTGGATAAAATGTTATTGCTTAAGTGCTGACATGATGCAAGCCAGTATTGACACAGTATAATTCTCAGCACATTTTACTTGTTATTGTTAATGTGAACATGATATAAAGGGGCACAACCAATCATAATTTGTACACCCATTTGGTGTTTCTTAAACTTATAAACATCTATTCCAACATGAGTTTATTTATTTTAATCAATGTAGTTCAGTTGATTATCAAACAGTACTACTTCGATAGATGTCAGTAATAGTGTCTCTACTAGCATCTTAAGGTATTGTACATTTTTATTTAAGACATGAAATATATGTATGTACATTTCGGTTGGCATTTTATAAACGACTGAAAGGATATGTTATAATACGCAGAGGATACAAACTCCCCTTGGGGCCAACAGAACAAAAGCAGCTAACGTGTTATAGAGCTACACCACACCAAACGTAATTTCTTTTTCCTACAGTTTAGGGTTTGTTGTTCACAATGATTACAAGCTGTCCAGGCAGCTTGAGGGAAGGATACCATGATACTCCCTCCAACATGCTTCCCTGATGGGATGAGGTTTTGGAGTGGCTATACAGCTATCTCTTACAGAAAAGACAGTGACACTAAATCGTTATGCCAGAGCATTTTACTATAGTCCCAGATGTCTACTGAAGATCGTTCACTGTCGAAATATAAGTGTGCTTCTTGTTTAGATTACAAGCTTTTTTCAGAACAAGGGTTTTGTCCGTGGGATCCTCCAAATACCTATCTTGTTTACTGTTGTCAAACACAGACACCGGTAAATTGGTTACCTCATTAACTCTGTCCCCTCGCCCAACCACCCCTCATGATCTGTATACAGTAGCGAAGCAAAGGAACATTCAGGGAAATGTCTTCTCCGTTTCATTATAAGTCTGTATGTGGAATTGCTTCGATTGGAGAGCCATCTGGAGGGATAGTTTGGCAGTATGGCTTAGTTTAAAATTAAAGTGGGACACACTTGGGCTAGAAGGCGTAATGGGAAAGAGTATGTTTTCAGTAATCTTTTCAAAACACTTAAAGTGTAACTGCACCCTAAAATGTGTTTTTTGAGCTGTAAACAATAAGTAATAGTGTTACTGTGATGAGACACATCAATTCTGGTGTTAATATTGACAACATTCCAGTTTTTATACAAATCTGCATTTTATGGGATGAAAACGAATCTACACATGATACGCTTTAAAAGTCACCCCAGTTGGTTTTCTGATGGTTTTCATCGGTATACTCAGTCCGCTAATATGTCATCAAATTAAAATGTTAACGTTAATGGTAATGTGGGTCCCTCTATCAGCCCCTCTCCTCCCCCCACTCACACTGTTTATAGCATTTCTAGCAGGCTCAGAGCTGGGGTGCAGTTACACTTTAAGGAGCTCCTAATTGTATTTGATAATGTTTTGTAAATTTGTTTTGTTTGGGGCATAATTCACTTTAAGCGAACTGAAATTAGAGATAAAACTTTGTGATGCCAAAGAAACTTTTATTTTGTACTCCATGCTGAAGTTATAACTAATAAAAAATGTATTCATTCTGCAGAATACTGTATATATTCACAGCATATAGATTATACTGTATATATTGTATATGAAACAAACACTTCATTAGCACTGCCTACAATACGATTTAGAATAGCAATTGGCAATACTAAAGGTGATGCATTTAATGAGAGGTAAGACTAATTAAGGTAAGATTAATTCTTTGAATATTTGTATAGAGAAACTAAGTGCCCATTTAAATGTGGGGATTAATGATGACAGATCCTGTATGAAAGCTATTCCATGCTGTTTTAAAATGGTGGAAAATGTAATTTGAAGAGTGCCTTGCATTCAATTTGTTATAATGAATAGTTCCATTTTAGGTTTACTTTACCCTATAGTAATTAAAATAGTTTATCTTCAATAAGCACCTGAATTTATAGGAAGGTGAATATAGTCTTCACTTTTGACCTCAATTATTCAATGTCTGAAAATGTAAACAGCAAGACAAAACTTCCACACAATACTGTAGAAAAAAAGGCAGAAAAGCTTAGCTTCAAAAGACCAAGGCTATATACTATATTATACTGTATAAAGTGCACGCTCTTATGCTATTGAGAAAAGTCCATAGAATGTAGGCATGACAGAGTATAATGGAAATACATATAAAAATGTAAGAAAGATAATGTAAATTCCCTGACCTAATCAATGTAAGCCTTCAGTCAGCAGCTAAATCCCATATTACAATGTGCAACACATACTGCAAATAAATCTAAACGTCTTTCCAATTAACTTTCTTCAGTGGTGTGCAAGAAGAAAAATTAACAAATGACACCTGTCATATATGGCACACATACTGTATATCACCAACTTTAATTGCATTTCAAATTTTTTTATAATATTCGTCACCATGTTCCTTAATATATTTAGTGTGACAAATCACACACAATCGTTTTGTGTAGGTCAGAAGCTGTTTTTTCCACTGGAATATGAAAGAACACTACTCAGAATGTGCTACATCAGAGAATATGAGGTCATTTCATGGAGATATACAATACTTATAGCTAATTTTAGGGGTGGCCAGATGATTAATGGTAGTCACTGCATAAAAGGCATAACCATTCACAGCTCAAAAACTTTTAGTCAAAGGTGCAGTTACCCTTTTATGTTGTAAAAAAGCTTTTCTGTAGCAGTATACATCATCTTGTTAATTAGGTTAGTGTGCAATTCTTTCATCTTATATTTCCTGTGAAATAATCAGCTTGTTTTTACAACAAAAAAAGAAAAGAAATAAAATACATAATTCTATGAAAAACCAAACAAATTCAGGTCTGGTCTGGTCTATGGTGGACATAGAAGCAATGAAAGAGACTGACACACACAGCAGCAGTAACCCACACATTTAACCTTTCACTCAAACAATGGGTATATGCCTCAGTCCGCCAACATAATATTTGTGTTTTTTACTTCTGCAGACCGGGTAACGGAGGTGAAGACTGACATCTATGTCACCAGCTTTGGTCCGGTGTCTGACACAGACATGGTAGGTCCACCCTTTTGATATCATGGAGCACTGAATGTCTCAGAGAAGGAGAAACTTTGGGTGACATGGCATGTAGGACACAGAATGAGCAAGGCTTAAATAGCCTATGGTTGCATAAGCACCAGAGCACATCAATCAATCAATCAATCTTTATTTATATAGCACTTTTCATACAAATTCATGTAACACAAAGTGCTTCACACTACAACGTCATTAAAAACAATACAAAATGAGTAAAACGATGCAATATATTAAAAAAATAATAATACCACCACTCATGTTACACTCATCATTCCAACCCTCCAATCACAAACAAACATCGGGAGTCCCATTCCCACCATCCCCAAAACACAAACCACCAGACCCGCTCACATCATTTAATATACATTGGGTTATCAGTAAATGTCAAAGTACAGTAGGTGTACGTAGCCAGAATATCATGATTTGATATAAACTTTATGTTTTCTATTGTTTGTAATAAATTTGCTTTGTGGGACTCAAAACTAGCAGACAGGCGACTGGTGGAAAACCAGAATGAAGCTTCAGAATGAAGCTCTGTTCCATGTGAGGATGGTCAGATTTCTACAACTGTGAGCCTGCGATCAGCTGCCTCTGCTAACAGTGTAGGTGGCAAGTAGGTCGCAGCTCTCCATGGTGCTGAAGTCCATTGTCTGTCCGTCACCCATCGCTCACGGCGATCAGAGTAGAGAGTCTCAGGGAAAATCTGCTGTCACAATCCATTTGGAATAAGAACAGATAGTAGTTGTAATAACTAATGCTAACTGAAAACCTGGCTGCCACCAAGAACCCCTCAAGGTTCGACTCTACACTGATACTTTTTTTAGTAACATGAAACAAGACTTTGTTCTTATGCACACACATAGATTGGGTCTTTCTTTAATAGAGCTCGGCATCTTGAACTTATGGAATTCACACTTTAAAAAGCTCAGGCAAAGTTCTTTCACAAACGCTGTGAAAGGCTTTTAACTAAGGTTTTATAGATGTAGTTTTGTACCAAACAACATATTGACTGGGAGCATGTTCCGTGTTGAATACTAAACAACGTGTCTGGGAATATATATGGCAGGGGTTGGGTTATTATTTTATTTGGGGAGGGGGGGGGTCCATATTATTCTCTTGGTCATTGTTTGAGAACTGGTTGTCTACACTCTGATACATGCCATTTTACATAGCCTTTACAATCCACCCATTGTGTAGGACAGGGTAGGCTTAACTAGCTGAAGGTCAGGGGTGTTAAGAGAGTCCTTTATTCCAACTGCTGACACACCTATTGCCCACTGGAAATATCTGCCTTCAACACAAATGTAATAGATTACTTTACTAAGCCAGTTCTAGTGTTTTCACAAGCGTCCCTGAGGTAGGGTCTTTGGATGGAAGAGCTGTTAGCATCAGCAGGGAAGATGATCTGTCTAGTTGCTATTGGAAACGCGGCCACTCCGTACAAAAGAGGAGTGATGTCACAGCATATCACCTTATGGGAAGACCCCCATCCTTATCCCACCCCACCCCCAACACACAGTTACATATACTGCACTGCACGCACACCCCCCCCCCCCTTCCCAAAGCTCTTACCTACCATCTGAAAAGGTTTTCTCAGTTATTCCAAAACACTTTTAGACCACCCATCCCCCCACATACACAAGGCTATTTTCAAAAGCCCCATAGTAACAAGGGCCACAGAAACAGAAAAAAGAAACACTCGTGATTCAGTCAGCTCCTTTAAAACAGGAAGAAAAAGGGAGAGAGCTCTATGTATAATTCATACCACGTCTCCATCAAACTCACAGAAGATAATTTCAGGACTGTCTCTGGGATTCTCTCTCCCATGATAGGTTGGCTGTAATATTTCCCCCTGACCCCCCTCTGTGATAGATTGCTGATAGATTGGACAGTGCCTCTATTCCTCCCTCTGCATTATTCCTTGGGCCTTTGTCCTTCTATCTGGCCTATCTTTTCTCTTTCACAGAGCAACACTGGAAAATATTGTGTAAATAGTATAAAAACTGATTTTGATGGTTTGAATGTTGTTCTGTTTAGTAATGATTATATTGACTCTACTTGTACTGCATTGCTGATGGTTTTCAAGTGAATGTTCCCAGACTAATATGTAAAGTGAAGCAAATTGTACAGGCAGAGATATTACAGAAATTACAATTTCTGATTTGCACACTGTAGTCTATCTAACATTGCAAATTTACTGAAATTACATTATTTTTATTTATAAATATTATGTTTAGGAGCTTTTTGGGAGGAATTTCTTGTCTTCCTTAATAGTTCAAGATATCTTAAGACATTATTTCAAGGATATTCAGATGGATTTCATGTGTGTAGAATGTGGAAGGGTTAAAATTGTCCCATTGGCTTTGACTGTGGTGCAGGAGTAATTGTTATGGCTGCATATTCACCAGGTCATTTTATATACTGAATGTGTGTTTATATACAGTATATATATATATATATATATATATATATATATATATACAATTTTTGTTATCCGAACCTTTTGTTACACATATATATACACACATATATATATGTATATGTATATGTACATTATATGTTATCCGAACCTTTTGTTATATATTCATATATACAGTATATATATATATATATATATTGTTTGCTACTTGTTTGGATAAAATCATTACAAACAGGTTGAGCTATATCAGAAGGAGGAACTAGAAAAAAATGAAAATAAACGATGATGAAGGTATTCCCACAGTATTTCAGACACTATTGCTGTTGACATTTAAAGCACAGCTTGGTCTGACTTAAAGCAGCATTGTAGAACCAATATTTTTCCATCAACCACTGAGCACAGGCTGATATCTCTGGGTCTAAATTACATGACGTTTTTATTATCAACCCTTTAATTAATATGAATGGTATTGTGTTACATTCTTGCATGCATGCATGTATGTGCATGATACCGTAAGTGCATACTGTAAGCTCAATCAAATAATTTATCTATGCACACTAACATAACCAGAGATATAGACGCTGTTAGAGTGTTTTGTTTGAAGCTGCGTTTTTGCTTTGAGCCAATTTATAGCATAATGCATCAGTATTACTCTTTGTGCCAAAACACAGTACGCATAACCATAACTCTGGGAGTAAGACAGACCAGGGTATAAGAAGAACAGAGAGAGAGAGAAAGAGAGAGAGAGAGAGAGAGAGGGATATGCAGATGTACACCATGACTGACACTTGCCTCTGGGGGCAGATGTCTATGAGACAGGAAACATCCACACCCTTATATCGCCTACTTATGATCCACATACCAAGCAAGGTGTTAAGGTTTGAGCTAAGTGCTTTGGTTGAGTTTAGTATGGGTTTGTTTGTCAGTATATATTAAATACCGTAGCTAAACATAAAAGGCACAGCACATTTCCCATGTTGATATTGCCAATAATCCAGAACACCAAATTTATTTCTACATTAGAATTATAATTTAAAAGCTGTACAGCTGTTCAGTACAACATGACAGAGTAAATGGATATTGTTCCATGTTCAAATTGTTTTGAACTTTAACACATTAACGAGGATTCAACCGATAATATTTTGACTCTTGGAACCTTTGGAATCTTTGGAACGTAAATATTCCCAGAGCTTTCACTGTACTTTTCAGCGCTGTCTTGCTTCTCTTTGTAGCTAAACCAATTCCTGCCAGTTCTGCAGTACAATCCCACTTTGCTCAGCAGTTACATTACTTTGATGGTACTCGTTGAGTACCCAGAACTTTCCCAGCAAATCCCCAATCCCAGAAATCTGCCCACAACACATACTGTATATTATTTCAGGGTCATTTTTGTAGACCTTGGCTTGAGAAATATTATATTCAAGGGATTCATCTTACAGTACTGCCTAAAATGAAGAAGCACAATGTTTTCACACAAAACTGAGGAACCCGTGCTTATCTGCCTTAGGTTCTACAGTATGTTAAGTATTATATTAGTAAAACTCTCTCTCCCTCTCTTTCTCTTCTCTCTCTCTCTCTCTCTCTCTCCTCCTCTCTCTCTACTTCTCTTCGCTCTCCCCCTCTCTCTCTACTTCTCTTCTCTCTCTCCCTCTCTCTCTCCCTCTCTCTCTCTTGTTCCCTCTTGACCAGGAATACACAGTGGACGTGTTCTTCCGGCAGAGCTGGAAGGACGAGAGGCTGAAGTTTAATGGGCCAATGGACATCCTGCGCCTCAACAACCTCATGGCCAGTAAGATCTGGACCCCTGACACCTTCTTCCACAACGGCAAGAAGTCTGTGGCCCACAACATGACCATGCCCAACAAGCTCCTGAGGATCATGGAGGACGGCACGCTGCTCTACACTATGAGGTGCCTAGTTGCTTTGGCTGTGCGGATGGAAACGTATGTTAGTAATGCCCTTGCCTGTGTAGCTGTGCATCACATGACTCTTTGAGCTATAAGTAAGTTGTGTTTGTGTGTGTTTTATGCAGGTTAACAGTTCAAGCTGAATGTCCTATGCACCTTGAAGACTTCCCCATGGATTCTCACTCATGTCCTCTCAAGTTTGGTAGCTGTAAGTTGGCGCTAGCACAACACACACACACACAAACTGTATTTTTCACTTGCGTACAAAGGAAGCAGGCTACTCAGCCTAGTCAGTATTTGATGCTGAATTTGCCCTTCTGAGAAATCCAGCTGAGATCCTTTTTGCATTCTGCCACACTTTTCCTATGCTATTAGTCTATAATAGTAATCTTCTCTATATTCATGTCAATATATACAGTGTATATATCCATATATATACAGTATCTCACAAAAGTGAGTACAACCCTCACATATTTGCAAATATGTGAGCATATCTTTTCATGTGA
>JAODUE010043693.1:0-19088 GCA_027564755.1 Amblyopsis hoosieri | reverse complement strand
ATATTATATATATATAAATTATCAAGGTCATTTTCATATATCGCACGATAAGACATAGTAATTATCGCGACAAGCCTAGTTTTGCGAGATAAAAGCTGTAGTTCACTGAGAGGTTACACACAAAACTAAAGATTACTTTATAGGTTTACAACAAACTGCGACATTATTGACTTGAACAATTACCTTTTACATAGACAAACATGTGTTTTTCATGTCACAATTCAAACAGGGTAAAAAATGTATTCGATTTTCGCCGTTGACAACAATACATATTTTTTCCCAAGGTCCCATAATTCGGAAGTGACTTAGGCTCTCTATTACTCCCGAAGCTAAATATCTCCAAAAATGTTATTTAGGCCAGCCCTACTAGATTGTATGTTGTTTTGTGACAGTGCTTTCCTTTACCGATATACATGTACGGACACTCAGATATGAGCACAGATTTCTGACCCATTGGGATGTCGACTGAATAGTACAGCTGTTGTTTTTTTTTGTATAGCACTTCGGAAAAATGGGTCTCAAAGTACTTCACAGTTAAAGGTGATAAAATGCAACAAAATAAATAGTACACAATAATACAGTAGTTACATGAAAAACAACAAAAAGCAAGTGACTTGGCCATGTACCTGTTTGAACAAGTGTGTCTTAAGCTGCTCTTTAAATGACTCATTAGCAGCCGCAAACCTTCGTGGTGAGGGCACAGCATTCCAAAGTTTGGGTGCAACAGCCTCAAAAGCTCGCTCATCACGGGTCTAAAGACGAGTTTGTGGGGCTGATAATAGATTTATGTTATTTGACCTGAGTGAGCGGGCTGCTTGGTCTCTTCCCGTTCCAACATCCTCTTTGTGTGCTGCAGGAAACACTACAGAGAGTACCTGGTCAGCCTGATCAACAGCCACAGACTGGACCCAGCCCTGCTTTTTGACATTCAGGAGCTTATAATAGCGTGTGACCGATACCACGTGGACCATCTGCGGGGAGACGACGAGGATGAAAACACCTACCAGGACCGATTGCTCCAGGTGAGGATGTGTTTACGTTCCTCCTTCCTCACCGGGAGAGTCAGAAGCCAGTGATATATGTCTGGAGGCGTTTGGTGTCTTGATAAATGACACTTCAGCCGGGAAGATGTTTACAATTAGAAGGGAACAGAGAATGTGTCAGTAGTTGTGATTTCATAGTAGAGTTTGCATGACTTCATGAACTCGTTTCAAAACAAATTGTACATGGGAGAGGATTTGGCAAGCTTTGTACTACTGCTGTCTGTAAATCATGGGTAAATCATTTTAATTGCTGAGCAAAATGGTAAAAAAAAAATTGTTTTTTTACAGAAATTGATGGAGGTTCCTCTTGGGGAGAAGGTCCCTCGACGCAAATAGATTATTGGACTATTCAGCTGAATCAAATTGTACAATAATGATTGTATTCCCCCCTTTTGCCTTAGAATTGGGTTTGGTTTTTAATTGTTTTGGCTGCTGGAAATGTGTTTATTCTTTATGATTTGCAGAACTGAATCATTTCTGAAAATGCTGGCCAGTCATGTATATTATATACACCTATGTCCATGTAGCAAACCTCTAACATGCAAATTACACACATGAACATGAATAAATGTAATTAGGTAAGAAATAACATAATAAAATGATGCATCTTTCTTGCTGGTGTTTTTATTATCATGTTTGATTTAAGGGTATTGTAAAAATGTTGATGGGCACAAATGCATTGCACATTGTACTCCACCCAATCACTGATCAAAATTAGTCTAACAAACATCTAATGTTTACAGTACAAATTTGCCTTCCTGAATCAGTATCAGAAAAAAATAAATATACTTCTATATTATGAGTGGTACCTCAAACAAAACGCAACGGATCTGCTTGTCAGAACACCTGTGCTACTAACTGGCCCAATGATAGGATGTGCAAGGATGTGTAGGACTTCCATGTTTGTTATTGTCTTTTCCCCCTAGCGGTAACAACGAAGAAACCATCTCGTAAGTCACGTGATTTCTGGGAAAGGGAGCGCTTTGATAAGTCAGGCTTGATACACAGCGAACTTACCACTAGACGCGCTGCGCTGCCCAGCTGACTGGAGGAAACGCAACTGAGGTAAACGAAACTTAACTAGCGCTTCCTTGGCAGTTGACATTAATTGATTTCACTTTAGTTTTGGCTTATTGAAGCTTAGCCTATGTGGTTAAAATATAGACTATCCTACGTTGTGAGTGAATTGCACTTATAATAGACTTGAAGTAGGCCTAATAAATCTCGCGTACATGCTAAAGCCACATATAAAAAGTTATGCCTCAACACGATAGCCTACACTTATCTAGTTGGGGATTATTTTACAATGGGTTTGATTGGTTCCGTTTGTGGGTTCTAGGATCATGGCGTCGCGGAGGACTCGATCCACTAGAAAACTGCGCTCCTGGATTGTTGATCAGGTTAGAGCGTTTTTATAGCCTATGCTATTTTATTAGTTAAAATCGAGTTCCACATTCTACACTGAACTGTGTGTGTTTGTGTGGAGCGGTGATAAAAGGCTATTTAACAGGGATGAGCTGAAATGTTAAGTTGTGTATTTAGACTATAATTTAAGTAACAATAAATTATGTTTATAGGCTATATACCTGATATTGAGTTTTGGCAATGTGCGATTGGTTCAGTAGTCCGTTATCAGTCTGCGCGTCTGGCTGCAGGTCAACAGTGGAAAGTATCCCGGACTGATATGGGACGACGAGGGAAAAACCATGTTTCGCATTCCATGGAAGCACGCTGGGAAGCAGGACTTTCGTAGCGATGAAGACGGTGCCATCTTCAAGGTAGCCCTATTTTTAAACCCCGCCAAATGTGTGATAATATATGCCTACAACAGTATGATGTAACCCCCCCCCCCTCCTTACACCCACACACACACACACACGTCCTCAGGCGTGGGCGGAGTATAAGGGCAAGCTGAGGGAGAAAGAGGATCCTGCAGCTTGCAAGACCCGTCTGCGCTGTGCCCTCAACAAGAGCGAAGAGTTCGCTGAGGTCACTGGCCGCTCCCAGCTGGATATATCTGACCCCTACAAGGTCTACCGCCTCGTCCCCATGAACGAACAACGTAAGACACACACTTGACACCTGTGTTTTACTGTGCATTCAGCGCAATAACTATAGTCCTCTGTCCTGTAAGCATACATTAGCAAGATGCTTAAACCTGATTCTCAGTAGGCCTGCCTGTAACTGTACTCATAATATATGTCACCTTGGGTAACCCATCTGCTAAGTTAACTAATGGTGTAATTAAAGTTCTAGCATTCATCAGGGTTTCACTCATTTATTGTCAAAAGCCACAACTGCATATTTGCCATTTACTGTACCTTGATCACAAAATACTGACAGCAACAAGAATTCATATAATTTGCGCTGCACAAGATGTTAGGCCTATTGTCTCACAGCAGACAAACATTAGTACTGATGATGATTATTTTTATTATTAATGATTATCTTATAATAGCCTCATTACTTTCATGGTTGTAACTTAGCATAATGCAATAAAAACATAAATCTCTCAAGTCTATTTGCCTGCATTATCAGATGCTTATGATGCTGAGCAAGTGGTACAGTATATCGGCCAAAGTACAAACATTACTGCCCAACCCGACAGCAATTAATATTAATATAAGTGGAATACCTGAGAGGCACTTGTGTTATTTATTTTCTTCCGACAGCAATTCAGTTTGTAAATTCCGTTGTAGTACAACATGGTAGCCACTGAATTGTTTTATGCCTTATGTTTGTGTCAATAAATCCTCTTGTCGTCAATACCAGTATCAAACCATATTGTCCTGGTTTAAAACTCGATTGGCCCTACTACTGAGTTCTGAGTGGCTTTTATTAATCTCTACTCCTCGCCCTACAGCATCTCCGAAGCTCACACTGTTCTCTACCCCTCCCCCTACTACGTTTGTGTTTCAAACATGAACGTTGAGCTAGGGTTGCCATAATGTAAAGGGCCAGTCTGCTGACCACTAGGGAGCGCTAGAGTGTCACAGCCTTTCAATCCTCTGTGCAGGAGTGGTGGTGCCTGCTAAGAAAATGAAGAGGAGGCCCAGCAGGAGGCTGAAGACTCAGAGTAGTGATAGCAGTGAGGATGAGGAGCCTGTTCAGGTCAAACGGGTGAAGGAAGAGGAAGATGCTCCTCAAATGGTGAGCCACTATCATCATTGTTATCATCACAGCTATTACAGCGGCATTACAGTGTATTACAGTATACAGTAGTGTTAGTGTGGTGAATAGTGTGAGGATCGGTAAAGCTAGAGTTTAGCTGCCTATTTAGCTGAAACGTGTATGCTGTCCGTGTAAGTGCTTTGGCTTTTAAATGTATTGCTCACTGCTGCTTACTGTAGGTGTCCCCAAAGGGAACTAACCTGTACACTGACATTCACACCAAGGCAGCATGTTGCGTTTCAGTGTGTTGAGGACATACCCTTGAGGTTTGACGTGGAAATAGAGGCACCCGCCGAGCAAAACATCCCCTTCTCGGGAGAAGCAGGTGAGTTATGAGTCGCAGGGTGTGGCTGGTCAACATGCCAAGGGATTATTCTGTTTGTTTACTTATTTATTTAGTGCATTCTCATTCTCTCTCTCTCTCAGTCGATGAGTTCCAAGTGGACGTATGCATCCAGACAGCCCCACCTCACGGTAATAAGATGATGTGTTTAACATCCCCATTCACAGTGAAAGCCTTCATATTCGGGAGACTTGTGCTCTGACATTGTATTGTACATAGCGTCTGGAGTGTGCGATGAGAGCAAAATAACAAAGGAATACACGTTTACAATGTGTTTTTGGCTCATCGCATAGTTTTGTAAGAGAGGATATTGAATGTTTTCCTGTCATCCTCCAGCTCAGGACTCATTCCACCTAGTGGTGAGCTACTTAGGACAAGAGGTCCTCACACGACGCATCTCCAGCCCTGACCTCCGGATAGCGTATCAGCCTTCCATGCCTGCTCCCCCCACCCCCGCCACCTTGCTAGGCGGGGGGGCAAAGCGTGTGCTCCTGCCTGAAGCCTGCTCATCCTTGGCCTCCAACCCAGACCACCTCCAGGCTCTGACCACCCTGCTGCCCTACATGGAGAAAGGCGTGGTCCTGATCACCACGCCTCTGGGGGTCTACGCAGTGCGCTACTGCCAAGGCCGGGTGTTCTGGGTGGGGCCGCACGGCGAACCGGGACTGCACAAGATGGAGCGCAAAGCTCCACCTGTGCTGCTGTTCAGCAAGGATATCTTCAGGCAGAGTGAGTCTCTACATATTACTGCTTGTATTCATCCTTCATTAGCACCAACAACCACCCAGTAGAGGTGTAGACAGCAATTGTAAGATAGATCATATTTTTTTGTCAAATTCTACGAATATCTACTTACATTCCACTAGATGCCTGTTATGGGTGCGCAGTGTTAATAGTAAAGTGTGAACACAAACAAAGTGGTAGTGATTACAACTATATAGGCGCAGATGGAGGTTAGGCATCTTGCTTGAAGATAATTGCAGGTAGGACATTTTCTATGTTAGGCCCCTGTTGGAGATTAAACCCAAGACTACCCTTTCCCTTTATTTAATCCCTGGATTAAACAGAGAATGACCATGTTTTTTTATCTCTTCGCACATGATAAACTATAGAGCAGACATGTACCTGGGCACTGAATCTGGTATTAATCCAAACCAATTTATTATTATTTCCATTTTACTCTAATTGTCTTGTTTTATGTTTCTTGTTGAGCCAAAGTCCTCTATAATGTCTCTGGTTGAGCCTCAAAACTAAATACATTCTGAACGTATTCCTAAATACGTTCCTTGTTTTCTTGTTGTCTGTACATCCACATGTACAGATGTGTATAATGGTCTTGTGTGTGTGCTTTAACTGCAGAGCTTGAAGAATACCGGGCTGGGGGTGCAGAGCCTCCACAGTGTAGCATCACCTTGTGTTTCGGCGAAGAACTCAGTGAAACAGACGACCTGTCCAGCAAACTGATCACCGCCCAGGTAGAGGTATCTCATTCTCCTCCTCCTGTGCAGTCTGGAGTTAGAGCTCCACCATGTCACTCACCACATATTATTTTTCAGGTATTACATCTATATGTTTATGATATAGGGCCACATACATTTTTATGTCAAAAAGCCTGTGTTTTTAAATTAATTCTATTACTACACATTTGATAACAAGCATGATATTTATGCTAGTTGTCGATAAAACAATGATTGGGGAATATGAAAAAGAACTGATGCACATAAGCCATACTAAGTTTTTTACTAGGAAACATTTGACTGATTTTTTTTTTTTTTTTTGCAGATATCGTTCCCATGGGCTGAGCAGGAGGTCCAGAACGCACAATCCATTGTTCAATCTATCAGCATACTTCGGTCACTGGCCAGCCAATCACCACTCGGAGAGATAACCCTCAATTTGGTTCCAGTGCCAATAAATGTCCAATCAGCTTCCTGAAGCAGCGGTGCCAAACAATATCCCCTGAAGGCCCACGAATAGAGACCTACTCAGATGATGGGCGGAGTTAGGACAAAGGCTACCACCATGAACAGCAGGCTGTTAAGCAAAGCAGGCTTTGTGACTGCCTGGAGCACAAATGGAGTTTAGCACCAACCAGATACTGTGACTAGCTACCCGATGTCCCTGCCCATCACACACACACTTAAAAAGGCAAAAAGGATGGATTGTGCTTTTAAGATGCGCATTGACCTCAATTCCAAACAAACACTAAATTCACTGATCAACTCCCCTGTGATTTAAGTTGTGCTAATTAGTAGAATCAGCTGGCATTAACATTTAAGAGAATTGAACCCATTACAAAACTTGAAGCTCCTGTTTGGATAATTTTGTATCAAATAACAATTGTATACAATGTGAAGTCACTTATTCCTTAATCAACAATTCATTTAGTTTGGTTGGATTGTACTGTAGTTTCAGTCTGTGGTTGACCAAAAACACCACCCATTTAATGGCAGTTTTTCTATATACACTCTACATACTATATAATTTCACAACTTTCTATGTAGCATCTAGGAGTATTTGCACTATAATGTAAAGCACTACATTAACCTCTGCCCTGATAAAGGCTGTGTTTCTCTCAAGGTTATCCTCAATTTACAGTGCTGAGATTAGCTCTTTCATACCTGTCTGCATTTAGTGACTACGTCATTCGCTTGCTGTATATCCAATGAAATATGTCTGCTTTGCTAATTCACTCTTAATGGCGTTGGACTGTTTTAATGGTTTTGAAAGCTGTATTTTTAAATGGTTAAGTATGTGGCCAGAATTTATGCTCCATGTCAAATCTGCACTGGCTATCTATTTAATTTGATACATTATTCACAATACTCCTTGACAGTAAAATGTTAAACTATCTCTTCAAGCCATTAAAATCAAGCTCAGATAACCACCTGTGGTTGTTTAGAAGACCAATACACAAAAGTGGAAAGCACATTTATTGTCTGAAAGTTAAGAGTCTGACAGTATGTGGCACATTATGTTCTAGTGTCATTGGTGCAGTTCCAGAGCAATGCTAGGCTGCATTGACATGGTTGGAGTGACAAACTGCTGTGGGATGAACACAAGGCACACACTGGGTATAGAGAGACCAGTGGAGAGGTCTGCCATGCTGTGTAATAGTTCTGCATTACTTTTGGATGTACTGGAAAATGTTCTTGCACTGTCCAAAACAACTGCATTAATAATAAATGTATAGTTTCTAAAACCTATGTTAAATGTGTGTTAAATAGATTCTCACTTTAGTACAAAGTAAAGAGACTACGTGGTCTACACGTTTCCATTGGCCGGCGAGGCAAGCTCTGCTATCTTATTATTGAGTTTCTGATTGGTCCAGTCCTTTGTGATGTCATCCAGGTGACTGTCAAAATCCACCAAGAGCGTGTGGTCGCCAGACTCCAGCATTTGGCTTGCTACCGCCCGAGTCTCCTCCCACTGTCTCAGCATTATCCTGAAGCAAAAACAACATTACTCAGTCTCAGATTAGCTGGTGCAAGCCTGACAATCAGCACAAAGATTAGCCAATAAAGATGGCTTCAAGCTATTGCACATTCCTTAAAGAAATAAAGCACAATACTTATGAAGGTACGCTCCTGTATATAGAATGTACTTACGCACAATTAACTTGCTTACGCTCAAACCCACCCCAAAGTTCAGGTTTATAAAAATCATCTTTGACCGTGGTTTCAACTAGGCGTACGCACATCTCCTTGTGGCAATATTGGAATACTGCAGGTATTTTAGAAGTTAAGCGTGTGATAGGTCTACTAAAACAACACTAGGCTACTTGTGGAAAACAAAAACACACGCATTGGTTTTCCAAAACCATATTTACACATTCTTCAATGAAAATTATTCACTGAAACATTTCAGTCCATCTATAGGATAGCAATGGTTTGCGAGAGAATAGCATAATTGACACATCCAGAATATATATCGGCATACGCACAATATGGGAACAAGTTTTTAGAGATCGCATGATGATGAATGGTAAGCAATTAACTTACTGTTTGCAGAGAGCTACACGCTATTAGAGCAGAATTTTAAAAAGTAACAACCGCATTACTGCAACCGTGCGTTCCTGGCTGCAGAAACATTCTAAGTAGAAATTACTGAATTGTTAGGCATATCCGATTAGTTAGCAAACTTCTGCCAGCTGTACTTCGAGGCATCATTAATTTGTCCCCTCAGTAGGCCTACATAAATATTCCTTTACACTGTCAAGGTGCAGAAGAATGTGAAGGAGGGTTTTGTGCGCATAGTATTTCCTAAGGTCATATTGGAGTAAGACAGAGATAGCACTCACGTTGTCATGAGAGCACCCCGACACATTAGGAGCGTATGCGTGTGTGAACCGCATTGTACGATGGTGATAACCAAAAGTGTTACTGGCCTAATAATGTGCAACTTGCAATGCGCATTTGGAAAATCTAGTATATGCCATTGCAAAATGTCCAGAGCCGATGCACGACTCCATTGTGTGTAATTGCATGCAGTGTGCATCGTCGATGCTAGAGCAAGCAAGTAGGGTTGGTTGGCTATTAGGTAAACCACTTTCTTTGTAGGCCTACTTTTCTGTTTAAAAATAATAAATTAATGTGCATATATAATTAGCGCTACACAATCAGGTGGCAGGACCATTCTCACCCACATATGAGGCTGGGCTACAGCCCAACTACTAAGGGGTAACTTTTTTTTTACTTACACAAAACTACAGTACGTTTTAGTGGTACAGAAGCTCCATAACAGCGTCCCTGCACGTGTCTGCAGTAGCACCTCAAAATCGACCTCGCTCAAATTAATTTTCTTGCAGCTCGCCATTATTAGCCTATCACGTAACAGCTCATACATATGCTTATGAGGTCAAATAAGGCGGAGATCTAAAACCATTCGACTGCGCACAATTTCAAGATCATTTGCGATTTGTAGATTTCACATGTGGACAAGTGGTGTACTACGCACGTTTTTTTTTGTTCATACGCACATTTCAGAAATTATCTTAAGTCAAATGTAGGATGGTTTCTACGCAAAATTTTATAAATGAGGCCCCTGGGTAGGCTATAGTTCCCCCAGGAGCCCATAGTTCAGCACTGACTCACAGCTAATATAGTCAAATCAGTAATACTTATTTTAAATGAATGAACATTGCTTGGGCACTAGGTGTAATGGAAGGATAGATAATATAGGGTATACTATGACTGAGACTCACGTGTGCTTGTCTTTGAGCATCCATCGTGAATCCTTGCGCTCATATATAACTATAGGAGGAACCTGATATTCTTGTGACATCTTCTCGCTGTCAATCTGAAAATGTACAGAATGGGGAATTTCAGTGTGTCATCATTCTCCATACTGTGGCTTTGCGTTTTGTGAATTACGACTGTTCTCACCATTAACAACACTGCATTGTTATACTGTTCAGCAATCTTGTCGGCTATCTTCATAGCACATGGTGTTGGGCTAATGGCAGGGAAATCCATTATTAAAACAGAAATAAAAAGACAGAGGAATTGTTCTCCCCAGTCAAAAGACAGCTACTGGGAAATAATATTAGAGAATGTTCTAATTCTCTCTGTCATCAGTAAATAGACACCTCCTGAACTAATTTTGTCTATAAGCACCTTACCTGCTGTCTGATACACAAGAATTGGCTTGGTAGTATCCCACTATCCTCTGCTGTGTCTGCAAACACCACACATCCACCTGAAACAGCAGACATGTTGTTCTTTAAAAATTACTTCTAAAAAGGTACTCTTTATCATATTTTAAACATTTAATATAGCAGCAAACAACAATTTTCTATGTAAATATATAGTGGAGAAATTGCATCCCAAGTAGATAATGACATTACTGAGATGTCGGTATGCTTAACATGATATAGAAGCAGAAATTCAGATTCACTTTAATAATAGTATGTACCTGAAATTAACATACTTCAGTGAAAGTAAAGTTATTTAAACAATATTACTTAAAAGATTGGAAAATATGACTTTAATATTGTCTGTTAAATGAAGGACCCCAGCCACATTGTATGCTATAAATATGCATTTTAATGTATGCTTAACTTCTTATGTAGTCTGTGTTATGCTTGTCATGGTATAACACATCAATCAATGCCTCCAGTTTCTGTCTGTCTCCATTGACTTTGAGCAGTGTAAACCTACCAACAACCCTAACATCGTGACTCATTTTGTCATGTGACCTAATGTAAAAGTGCTTGAGATGTGTAAAGTGAGCTGGTGCCATGTAGTGGGAAAGCACCATAAGCACGGCGGCTGTCCTTAGGGCTGGGCGATATATCGGTATATCGGAATTTTTTCAAAAGAGATATATGATTAGACAATATTGTTTACGTCGATATAGTTATATTATGCGTTTATTCATTACTTTTTCGATTTGTTCGTCTCTACCTCCATGACTGCACTTGACCTTAAGAGTGGAGTCAGGAGCGAGTTACCACCAGAGAAAGCTCAAGTCAATTAATGTCGCTACAAATTTAAAATGTCACATTTCTTTTGGGTTTCCTGTTTTTTCTATATGCCTGAAGGATTTAGCCCACATTATAGGAAATACCGATATATATTGTGTATCGGTATTCAACCTAAATATATCGGGATATTATTTTTGGTCCATATCGCCCAGCCCTAGCTGTCCCACTCGCTGTACCTGTGTCAGAGCAAGCTGGGTGATTGGAGCCAGGGACAGGTGAGAATGGAGAAGTGGTATGCAGTCCGTCACGCAGACGGAGCTGCCTGGCGAACTGGACGACAGGAGCAGCCCGTTGATACTGCAGCGTGGAAACAGGCAACCATGCAGGTACATCTTTACGTAGGCACGACAGGACAGTTCGATCTCCCCCATGGTTGAGGAGACTGTGGCGCAGGATACTGAGGTAAAGACACACACATGCTAGTTCTTAATGTCAATTTAGCACATTTCAATGTTGCAATGTTCTGTATTCATGCCACACTACTATCATTTTCAAAATGTGCATCATCTCATTGTTGGCATACTGTATGATTGCATAAACGCCGTCTCGTAATGCTTAAGGTGAGGTATATCTGATTAATTAATAACAATAAAACCATCTCTTTAAAGTTGCCAATAACATTTAACCCTGTGTTACACTCTCACTTGTCTCCCCTGCCCTCCCAATAAGCATTTATTATATGTTGTATACATTTCTAACATATTTTTGATTTAATTGTATATCGTTTCTAAAATGTGATTAAAGTGATTATTACATTAATAAAAAACATAATCCTCACATCACATAATACATTATAGTCTGCTATTGCACGCTTACACAGCTTGAGCCTGCATCTCAGAACAGAATTGCTGGTACGGTACGGTACTTAAATGTTACTAATGATATGCATACTAGCAAGATGGCTAACACAGCGATGTGCATTCATTCTTACCAACAAATGTAAGATGGTCACGGTAAAATGTCAGCTGAGCTTCTATTGCTAAATACCGGTACACAAATATGATAATGTATAAGGTATTAAACTGACGAAACGGTTGTATTTAGATAAAATAAGAACGACAGGCAGTTTTTCATCTGTCAGTCGTTATTATATAGTTCTATGGTCAGTCGTGACACTGTAAGGTTTTACTTCCTTTTCCCGCCCACAATAGCGTCTCTGCTATTTTATTGGCCACATTATGAGAATCACTTTACCCATTGGGTATAATACACGACAATCATTTCTTTAGTTGCACTAGCCATATTATTTACTAGCACACCGTGTGCATGGAGGTATAAACCGCATGTGGGAGTTGGGTGCTGGGTAGTCTAGCAGAGCCACCCTTTCCTTACTAGCATATTGCAGGCTAAATGCCTCATTAACAAAAATGCAAAATTGAATGAAACAATTTATTTAAAAGTGCTTTCGTAGGGAAACACAACGTCTTAACATACTAAACATTAGGCTGATTTGTTGTTGTCATGGCGCTGCAAGGCAGGAGGTGAGGACAGCGCTGATGGCGAGATGCGCTGGTACCTCTCTTGACGAGGCCCTTGCCACCGGAGGTAGTGTTTAATTAAAGTACCTATTAGAATATTGGGGAGCTAGCCGGAGGCCTCTTCGTCATCGTCAAGGCAACTGCGGAAACTCATTTCACCAACACATACCTTGATATCCCAACGTCTTTGTTTTCTTTTCACTGTACCTTTCAGGTTAGGGTTTTCCTTTAGTATACGTAGGGGATAATTCGTAACAGTGACCCTCCCCAAAGTCCTTCTCCCACCTCCATCACCCCTCTTCACCAACCCAACATTGGACAGGTTGTGAAATTAAGACAATAATAAACTATTTTAGTTATGTTGTGCATTGTGTTTTATTTTTACCATGAACTACAGTATACTACGGTCAATTGGAGTTGGGCTAAAATGGGTATACACTGTACATACAGTAGACATATCTAGCCTATCAAAATATCGGAAATGGGTAAAGATAGGAGTACGTGTTGTATAAGTTCTACTCAATGGTCTCCTTGAACAGACGCTCGTCTGAAAACCTCTCCTGGAGACACTCATACACACACACACACACATATGCACGTACAGGCACACGTGCACACAACTGCATGCACATGCACAAACACACAGTGTCATCATATTGATTAACACAAAATGCAGACATGATCATGTAAAGACTACATATCCCACGAGCCCCCATGTCCCATCACAAACAGCTACTGATGTGTTTGTATTGAGGCAACCAGAAGGTCTAATGAGGTAATAAAGCAGTAACTTTTCAGTCTCTATATGCCGTGAAGCATTTTGAATAATAATTATAAAACATTCAAATAAAACACAATGAAAGTATTTGAACTGTAGACCTTAATGCTTTCCATTTGCCATGGTATTATTCTGTTACACCGTTTGACATTCTGCTGAGTATACTGTGCCTGCTGCAGTCATGTATGTGGCACATGCTGGTCACCCCTCTAATCCCCATAAAACACACACACACACACACACACACACACACACACACACACACACACCGTAGGTGTTTAGGGTAACAATGTGTGTGTTTGTGAGAGAGAGAATGGTGCTATGTCATGCCATTAAAGTGATTTAAATTGAAATTGAATTGACTTACTAAATGTGTCAGGTATATGTGAGCCTCCAATGAAATAATTTGATATCTTTAGGTGAAAACCAATGCCAGTACGGCAATACAGCAACTGATTCGCTCCTCTGGTTTGATATGAGACACCTGTTTTAGAAACGACTGGCTTGTCCATTTGGCAAGCAGACATATTACCTGATGAAAAACGTGATACATTTATATAATATTTAATATAGCCTAACTTGCATTATTTTAAAATGTAAAATAGTCTAATGCATATAACTTCTATAGCATACTCTACTGTAAATATTAGCATAACAAATTATGTCGGTAGGACTACCTTTAAAAAAAAAAAACATTTTAATTTAACCTTTATTTAACCAGGAGGTCCCTTCAGATTAAAAAATCAATTTTTCAAGAGAGACCTTGCCAAGATTGCAAACCGTTACAAAATACATAACATTTAGAAAAAAATAAAACATTTATAAATACCTTGTTTTATGTGGATTCTTGGATGTTAACATTCATGTCCACTCTGGAACGCAGTCACACAAATACATATCCAACAGATTGCATTAGCTTTACCCACCTTGCTTACATGTTTGAGTTCTGTCTCTGTGGTATGTCTCGTGGTCCCATATGAGTTTCACTACTATGGCATTTCATCTCTGATTTCTTGGTTGTTTGTTCAGACATCGAAAATACATGGGTCATTCTTTTGAATGCGGTGCCTTTTCAACCCAATACAATTTTGAAAATAAAGATGTCTAGAGAATAATAATGGTATAAGGGTGGTGTTTCATATTTAGAAAACAAGACTGGGTGAGCTTAACTTCATAAAGCAACAGTGCCTAACACTAACAGGGTGGAATGTAACATTGGGAACAGACTGCTGCAGTCTGCTGCCATAATAAATAATTAATGAATTATGACAAAACATTATATATTCACTTAATATTGAAGAGGATGTTTTGACTTTGAGAAAACTTAGGGTGTTATATTTATTTATGAGATACAGTATATGCAGTAAGATGGGTGTCACACAGTAGGAGGGGACATGAGGAAAATGTTGGTTGTCTTATATGAAAGAAATTAAATGTCTTTCAAATACATATTTTCTAACTTTTATGTTATTTTGTGTAAAAATTCTATTAAAAAATCAACATCATCCTTTTGAGGGCATTTATTATCTACATTTTAAACGTTATTTGATAGCCCATGCTTTATCTGAGGGACAGAAAAGGCCCTCAGCGCGAAGGCACTGTGGGTCGTCTGAGGTCAAGGCCTGTCCAAGTGGTTGACACTACTACTTCTATGGTTCGGGAGGTTGTTTGATCTCGTGTGGTATAGTCGTTATTATATAGTTCTATGGGTAGCCTACAGTGCCCCCAGCGTGAAGGCACTGTGAGTCGTCTGAGGTTAAGGCCGCCTATGAATCAGCATTGGAATTTAATTGCATCAGGAATAGTTTTTATTCGGACGGAGTGGTGTTTCGTTATATTTTTCTAGGAGGTCTTATCACAAAGACACCAATAAATATATGGGCCTTATTTTTTGGACACAACACAAACAGACATTCAGCGCATATTTCCTGTTAATCAATAAGATACACGGTAGTAAAAAGACTGCAGAGTAGGATAGCCTACAGAGTGCAAACAGTTGGCGACTAGCAATGCATTGCGCCTGCGCAAAGCGTGCATCATAAATAAAATAAATAAAAAAGTAAGAAAACGTAAATTATTTCGTTATGGGTTCTTTGTTTATTAGATTATCCGTTTCAATTTTTAAACTAAAAAGCAACGAGTATTTTTCAATTTTTGGTGGCAACAGGGTTGAAAGGAATAATTTAATTGAAAATATATGGGGGAAGAAAATGCTAATATGAAAATTATAAAAGTTATCTATTCGAAATCGTTATATGGTGTATTCTGTGTCACTATAATCGAATAGTTGTCCAACACGTTGATCTAATACGTTAGATTATATTATATTTATAAATGAAAGAACAAAGAGAAGCTATGTCCCCCATTCTGTGCCTCCAATACAGCGCTAACTCCTATTGGTTAGAGCTCAGTTACAATCCAGCCTATTGTGTGATAGTACAGTAAGATGGTTTAGCATCGGTTTCTCTAATTGGTCCAAACGTTTGGCGCTTCTTGGTTCCCACTGCAGCCGTAGTGGGCGGCGAGTGCGAGACAGCTAGAGGTTTGAATAGTTGCTGAGGCGGAAACATTGGAATATAGGACATTATTGTTTTTGATAAGGTAACATTGAAAGTTGTGTATTTTATATACAGGCGTTCACATCAAGCGGGCCGTTTGTTACAAGGCCAATGTCAGCATGAAAATTGATGCTTTGTGTGCCGATCACAAGTAAGCCGGTGTTCGTGAATCTGGTAGGTGGACGAGCGAGGCGAACCGCTGCTAGCTTGCTAACCTTACGGCTAGCCGGCTGTTTAGCGAGCTAATCCACAACAACACAAAGGACGATTTAGTCAGTGTTTGTCAAATTCTCAACGAATCACTTCATTGGATGAGGACTGAGCTTCTATCGCAGGTAGGACATACTGCCAGCTGCAGGGTTTCCTGTCATTATGAAGTGAATCTGACTTGCTGCTTTTTATCGTGGTTGTTTCAATTATGGTAAACTTTGTCTGCCCCCGGGTCACCACTCACTTCTACAAATGATATTCTGCCACAAGGATGTTAGCTTGCTAGCTCGATGCTTGTTGTAGCAAAGGGATGCTGTCTATTAATTATGTATTACAGTACTCGCGCGTCCTCATAACATGTGGTAACGTTGTCTTTTGGGATTTGTTGCATCCTCTGCTCAGATTTCAGAACATAATTTCATGTTCATACAAATTAATTTCGGTGGTTCATTTTATTTGTGTATGTGCTGATCTGGTCTCGGAATCATAGTACATCGCGTTGGTGTGGTGTTTGTCTCTGCTCTTGGCATGACACTGGAAAGGTAAGTGTTAAGACATGGTACATTGTCTTTTGTTGGTGGTTGACGCAACGAAAAAGCCAAACTTATTCTCTTTGTACATACCAAGGCAGCTGTTCTATTTCTTGCCACCTGGGGGCAATATTCAGCCATATGTTAAAATAATATATATTTCATATATAGGGGACTATGGACATATGTTTAATTTTGGCGAGGCCATTGTTGTGTGAACAACTATACAGTAGATATACGGTATGGTTTAGCCCTCTGGAGACTATGTCTTTCCCACTACAATCGATCCCTGTACCGTAGCGTTTACTGCCATGACGATATATATAGCTTGAGATTGGTTTAATGCAGACAGTCTACCCTTCTGCTGTAGATGAATGAATATTGTAGCGGCCACGCCAGTTCTATCAGATAATGTCTTTGATTTCCTGTCAGATGTTCAACAGTGAATAGACGAACTGTCGCAGAGACAGGGGGTTTCCTAGCTCATGCACATTTACTCGTACTATAGTATATGAGCACACTGAAGACTGAATTGAAACTGTTATGTTGCGCATATGTAAAGTGAACAGTACCGGTATGTCCATTTCATGTTTTTTTTTTTTATATTTCATCTGGGTGAAATGGAATTGCTTTTTATTTGACCACGTGCGCCCTGAAGAGTCTGGAATGGGTGCAACAATTCAACTGTTTATTAATAAGATAAGAGAGATAATTCATCCTGAAGAGAAAGTTGGTTGTTACAGCCGCATTACTCAATGAGTAAAAGCCACGATAATAGATAATGTATTAACTATTATATATTATTACACTTAGCAGTTCAAATAAACAAGCATAGTGGATATAGTATGTTCTCAGCCCTAATACTTTCAAGAGAAGCTGTGCATTAGTAGACTCCATGCACACAGCCACATATGCACACTCACACCTCCTTGCTGTTGGCATATTCTGTCTAATCCATGGACTGCTTTTTAGCTGCTTAAACAAAGCTGTACATGTATATAAACACATGTTTTTTATTTTCTTCTCCAAGGTGACTGACTCCCACTACATTAATATATAGTTTGATGATCCAAACAACTACATAAAGTGCATATTCCATATGGCTAACACAACATTCTGCATTTCAAATAAGAATATTTACATGAGCCATATGCTGAGCAGCAGTGGAATAACATCACCGCTGCCTGTGATTTTCCGCAGCGTTACCATGGTGCTTACCGGCAAGCGCTCAGAGAAGGGCCCTGGTTGCTGGAAGAGGAGAGTCAAGTCAGTGTACATGAGGCTGAGACAGCTCAAGCGCTTCAGACGGGCAGACGAGGTCAAGGTATGTCCACAGGCTGAGGGCTGGGAAAGTCCCTTAAGTCATATTAGGTGCACATAGTTGCTGTTTTTAGAAGTGTGGATAAAGCTGCTCGCTTTAGGAATGCAGGTGCAATATACAGTGCAGAGCGACCATAGTATGTATTTTAGTCCATTTTGGAATAAGGCTGTAACATCACAAAATGTGGAAAAAGTAAAGCGCTGTGAATACTTTTCAGATGCTCTGTAGATACCGTGTAATATAAGCATTCTTTGTAACGTATGCTGTCGCCTGATAACAGAGCATGTTCAACACCAACCGTCAGAAGATCTTGGAGCGCACAGACATTCTAAACCAGGAGTGGAAGACCAGGCGAATCCAGCCCGTGCACATCATGACATCTGTGAGCTCTCTACGAGGGACTAGAGAGGTTATTATGAATGAATGATGTCTATCTGGGATAACTGCAGGCTCTGTAATAATCCCGTGTGCAATAATCTGTTTTTGTAAATTTGTGTTGATAATAATAGTCAAATCCAAGTCAACAAAATGGCACAATAGTAGCAGGAGATGCTTTCACATTGGTAATAATAAACTGTCAGTTAGACAGAACAATATCAACCATTGGTTAGAATGGAGGGTAAACCGTTTAAAGTGTTACATGCTCTACTATGTTTTAAAGTGTAACTTCACCCCAGCTCTCAGCCTGACCACACCAAAGTCCTTAAAGGAAAGTCTCGCCACTCTGTAGCCATCTTTGAACGCTCAGACATTTATTTAGGATGTACTCAATGGCATGGGAGAGAGCCATAACCTCACTTTCAGTGATCATTGGGACAAAAGAACTGCACGTATACGATCGCATGTCAAATCTGATACAAAAATCTTCAAACTTTTGGTGATTTGCCCCAAAATAAGGCTTTAAAAGCATTTTTTCTCAAGTTTATAATTCCACTAAGCATGCAGAAGGTTTCAAGACACCGACTTCTCTAACGGCCGTTGGCGAACAACAAACAAACTGCTTAGAAACAATAGAGCTATCTTGCTTTACAGCTTTGCTAACACAATGAATATGCTTTTGTAGCATTATAAGCATACAAAAAATATGTATTTAATTTAGTGCTGGGACGATTAGTCGACGTAACCGACGTCACCGGTTACGTAAATACGTCGATTTGCTAAATGTACCGTCG
>JAODUE010043683.1:0-19088 GCA_027564755.1 Amblyopsis hoosieri | reverse complement strand
TACTTTATTTTTTATATATTGTATTGTTTTTACTCATTTTGTATTGTTTTTAATGATGTAGTGTGAAGCACTTTGTGATACATGAATTTGTATGAAAAGTGCTATATAAATAAAGATTGATTGATTGATTGATTGATTGATTGATTGATCCTAGTTAAACTAGTGGAGGAAACCTTTGAATTTGAGGTACAGTCAGTGTGTGTGTACCTTACCTGTGTGTGTGAGGGGGGCAAGCCCTTGCGTCCATAAACCCCAACGAGAGCGTCTCTCTGCACGGAGATGTTGAATTTCAAGAACTGCGGTTGGTCGATGTACAGCTGTGACCGCCAAAATATCCCTTTTATGAGAAAAAAAAAAGAGCAAATGAGAAATAATATAAAAAGATCTTCAATGAAAGCATATATAGCATCTAATGACACTGGGAATAATCCAAATGTTTTCTGCAAATAATCAAAAGCTAATCTTAAATATGTGACATTTATTAAAATATACAGTAAAAGGACTGCATTTATATAGCGCTTTTCCAAACTTCTGGCCACTCAAAGCCAGAGGCGTTGGACCATGTAAGGCAAGTGTCTGGGTCCCCGTGCTGAACAGTTGTCCACAACGACGACATGAACGGCACTGAACGCCCTTTGTCCAGCGACAATGCGCAGTAGCCTACTGCATCGACACATTCAAAATCCCCCTTAGGGCCCCATGGATCTTTGATTAGTCTAACCTTAAACTAGGCCCATAGCGTCTGACGTTTGGCCGTTCCGATTAAACGACGGCGCAGAGCCGATTATGTGTATTGGTTCTGTCGGAAAAGACACTGTGTAGATGAGGGCGTGCACACAGTGCGCTGTTTGAGGGTTGGGAGTTCGCAGTAGCCACGTTGTGTTGTTGTGATACACACGGCATGGCAATGCCAATATGAAGAGGAGATAACTGTCCGGTAATGAAAAAAGAAAAAAGAGAGAGGAAAAGCTGAAGCAGGATAGTGCTTGAGAAGCTGTGATGTGACAACACTGGCACATGTCTGTTATCTTACTAAACATACATTATGCTATTTGCTGAAATGAGAGGGAACCAAGATATCTTACCTACATTTACTTTTGTTTCTGAGACAACTTCTCAAGCAACTTGCAGGCTATTGCCAACAAGTCACTAGCTGATGAGTTCAATAGGCTAACATATTGATATGGTATGCTCTGTAGCCTATTTGTTGCAATGTTATTCTGTAGTCTGTAAGTAAGTAACATGTATTTATATCGCACATTTCACAGATAAACATCACAAAGTTCTTCACAATAAAATGATACATGAAATACATAAATAAATACATAAATCAGCCATATTATGTATAGTCTGTACTGCACACAAACATGGACACATACATGTAATGCACACATGCACACGCACACAATAATAATTGTTTGTCATTATTATTATTATTAAGTAATAATGTTATTATTGTTATTATACTTATTTCTAGCAGTTCTATCATCAAGCTACCTCAACCTGCACTGCTCAGAATGAGGATCTAGGACTGTGGAAGTCCAGCAGTAAAATGCCCACAGTATCACACCCACACCTTCCTATCACAGCAGGTACCATATCTCTGTGATGATTTCAGACCACTGGCCAAACATCCTAATGTTATGCTGAATGCTATGCCATGGTGAAGAAGGGAGCTGCTCAAATCAGAGATATAGAGTTGTCTTTGCCTAATTGACCTAAAGTGCCTAAGATCCACCCATTCACACACACTAATGTCAGCCCAGCATGGCACCATCTAACCACCAGGTTAGGGGTAGGTGTCTTCTCAAGGACACCTCCACACTCAGTGAGGTGTTAGCGGGGTTCAAACCAGCGATATCACAATCACCTGTCTCAATGCTCTACCCACTGTGCCACTGCTGCCTTGTAGATTGCAGTGGACAAAATACCCTCTCACACTAACACGTGAAAAAAGACTTAATTTCACGTCTGGACTGTGTCCATTGTACCATACTGTGTGTGCGTGTGTGAGATAACGTACCAGGGGGAACTTCCTGAATGGCTCGTCTGCCAACGTCCACCTCACCCGTGTCTATGGTGTTGTTCTCCAGGAGAAACATTTTACCTAGGAAAGAGGGGTTCAGGAAGTTAGAACAAAACAACAGAAACTAACCCTGCCTTTACTGTTACAAACACAAATAATATTTCATCCTTTTTATTTCCTACAGATGCCATACATACAGTACAAAGCAAGTGGATTAATCACCTTCTTTTCCAGGGACTGCCATTTTATATCCCCATAATGTTCATAATGTAACAGTTTAGGAGAATTATGGGCTAAGACTCAACACCTACTCAGATGTGTGTGTTTAATTCATATTGCATGTCTAGACATTACATCACACTATATATACAACATTATGTTTGAATCTCAAAAACATGTCATCAGTTTAGACTAGACTAACAATGTAACTCTCTCTCTCTCTCTCTCTCTCTCTCTCTCTCTCTCTCTCTCTCTCTCTCTCTCTCTCTCTCTCTCTCTCTCTCTCTAACACACACACACACACACACACGCACACACACACACACACACATGCTAAGCTATAGCACCAGTATCCTGAAATGATTACCAGCTGTTATTGCAGCTCATTAATTAGGAAGGTACAGCTTTCCAGGGAGTGTGTGTGTAGGTGTGTGTGTGTGTGCGTGTGTGCGCGTGTGTGTGTGTGTGTGTGTGAAAATTACTTTATATTAGGTAAACAATTGATTTTGTGCCTTCACTCTCTCTCTCCACACACACACCCACACGCGCCTGCACGAGCATGCACACGCACGCACACAAACAAACACAGTACATCCATTTCTTGTCTTGTATGTTTTAAACCATGGGCTATATTCTGATGTGACCGGGCCACTAAGATAGTGTTTATTTATACTTTTTGTGTACAAACCCCTCTTGACATTAAAGGGTTTATGAACCACCTGGAAGGCTTCCTGCTAGCGCGTTTGACATTCATATCCAGAACAAACTGTGCTCCACAGACACGGTGACTCAAGACAGAGTTTCAACCCCCACCCCTTCCCCAAGATTGGCTTGGCTTCACACTTAGGTGGGGAAAGAAATGGGCCTGATTTCAAATTTTAAGTCTTGAGGCAACAGCTTCCAATACAAAACATCATCCCTGTAAGGCATTCTTACAGTAATACACATACACACACACACATACATAAACGCACATGTGCTTATCTGTGATGACCAGCAAGTTATAAACTAGCAAACATCTTGGGAATCCCCACAATCCGATTAGTTTTTGGGAACAATTTACAGTAACATACAGACATTACTTTGGCATCATTAGGCAAAGAAAGATGGGTGGGAAATGCTTTTCTTCTGCAGGTTCTAGCAATGCTTAAAACAAGTCATACTATACTTTTGTGACCTATGGCCTCCAACTAGGGAACTAGTTTGAAATGCAGAGAGCAAATACACTCCCTTACCTGTGCTGAATGGCTGGCACAACAACCTAAATATGCTCCTATAGCACTTCCAAGTGGTTTCAACATTACATTTCAACACAGCAACTCAGTTATATATACAGTATATATATTGTACATATACATATACACCGTATATATAGAGTATACTGTATACCCATAATAGAAAAGCTCCCAACATCAACCAGTCAATAGATGAGTTGCTCTGTTTGAATAAACGTGAGCGCTGTTAGCAAAGTGCCGCTCTAGGCTAGCAAAGCTAGTGCTGATGGTGTACCTTTAGATTGGAGCTAACAAAACATCTATCATTTTACAGGACTCAATGTTTGGTCGACACCGTTCTGTTTGTTATAGTCAGCTTAATTATTAACACATTCTAAAAACTGTAGGTAATATGCCTAGCAACCTGAGCATGCTCAGAGACGTAATGTATGTGTTCCTTCCCTGGGTTGGTCGTTACTGTATGGACGAGTATCTCTGTGAAAACACTACTGTAGGGTGGATGCTGGTCGTAAACAACATCTTCAAATGTACATATGTTGGATATTGCCTGTATAGTGTGTATGTGTGTATGTACATATTCACATATTGTCAAGAGAATAGTGTGACATGGGGAATTCGTGTGAAAACACACACACACACACACATGCACGCACGCACACACACGCACACACACGTACCTTCTTGCACAGCGTGCAAGAAGGTACGTGTGACGTTGTGAAGGTGGCACTTAAAGCTCTGATTCATCTGGGCCATTATCTCCTAGGTGTGTGTGTGTGTGTGTTGCATGTAGTCTATTTATAGCCTGTGATGGGTAGAGTTGTTTTAGTTGAAACACCACTTTCTTCTGCTTTACCCTCTCATGTATGGCCTGGGAATGCATTATCCACTGTGTAGTGTTTTGTTACTAGCTGTGGCAACATATATTTGACCCGCCTATCTCTCCAATCGTATATTTCCAGGAGCTTGATTAGAACAAAGTGCCTCCTGCTGCGGCAGGCCGACCTATTTCTACACAGCTGCAAATATTTAACACACTGGTTTCTGATACAACCACAGTGGTATAGAGTGGCCTTGGGTGATGCATTTCTACAATTTCTACCAATAAACCACTGGTGGTGTAATCGCTTTAATGTGAACCATGTTTCCATGTGCATAATACATTTTTAAAAGAGAGTATGTGAAAACTGGGAATATAAATTACACTAATATTACTGTAATAGATGACCACACACAAGTAAAAACAACAATGGACTCACCGTTGTCCGTGGCGACCATGATAGTGTTGGGCGTGGTGTCCCTGCCCACTCCTCCTATCCCACCCCCATTCTCAAACGCTCCATAGGTCTCGCTCTCCTGCAACTGCCAGTTCAGGCCCAACAGATGCATGGCTTGTAATGGGAGAGAGAGAGAGGGGGGAGAGAGAGAGCGAGAGAGAGAGAGAGAGAGAGAGAGAGAGAGAGAGAGAGAGAGAGAGAGAGAGAAAGAGAGAAAAAGAGGGTGGATTAGTCTAATTGTTGGTTTACAGAAAAAAGCCCTAAAATTGTATGTTGAGACAGACTCTCTCTCTGTGTGTGTGTGTGTGTGTGTGTGTGTGTGTGTGTACTGTATCTGTGTGTGGCAGGGTAAGGGCCATAGTTGATTTTTTATTTTATTCCTCTGATCAATTCACAGCTCCACTTTTTAACAAGCTCTCTTAATACTAAGAAACCCTCCAGCCGTGTGTGTGTGTGTGTGCGTGTGTGTGTGTGCGCGTTTGTGCGCGCGCTCAGGTCGCAGGTTAGCATATTGAGTACAGCACTAACGGTACGTTTTTAGTAACATAAATGCCCTCCAGGGCTTTACATCCATGTACTGTAAGTGCACACACTCAATATCAAACACACACACAGGCACACACACACACAAACAAACCACAGTCTTTTTAGCATCTTGGGATGGACAGAGAAGGGTGTTAGCATCAAAGCAAGCCTCTGGCAGCTTATTCGACCTATTGGAATATTACCCGCACCACAAGACACCTACGCAGCAGCACTGTGTGTGCACGCGTGTGTGTGTGTCCTAAAGCCATAAAGCATCTCCATTTCTCTCTCTCTCCAATTGAGACGTAACAGGGTTTTTACAAGCGGTTAAGACAAAATGAGCACATCACATCACCAGCAGAATCAATGGAGCCAAGAGGCACTGTGCTAGATTAAATAGCCCCTTAACAGAGGAGCTGGCCACTGTGCCCACTGTGCTGACTGCCTTTGATAAATAACCGCAGAGCTAGCTTTTCTTCAAAACGGGAGACGGGGGGAGAATTAAGTCTGATGTGTTGTTCTATCTTTGCCAAGCCCCATCATGGGAAATAATACATCCCCTCATAGAAAACTATGTATATAGCTTTACCATACTAGGTTTAAACCCCCAAGAATTTTCACATGTCACAACAGCTGGGGAAACCTTTTTTGTCCATTGCATATTGAACTACATAAGTGAAACAACCACATTCTTGAAAAGACGTTCACTGACAAAATAAAGGCTTTCAAAAGTACAGCATTCGCTGACAATGCTGGCTACCAAGATACTTAGGATTGTTTAGATTTAGATATATTCTAAATTTCCACTGAAATTGTGGCTGATTAGATTGATCCTTAGATGAAGTGTACATACTTAAAGGTAAAGTCAGCTATTGCAAGCTAAATATAAGCTAATATACTTGGTTGGAACATAAACAAAGTGGCGAACACCGCTCGTATCAACAAAGCCGTAGCACTACGCTTTGCTTGACAATGTATTTCGACGCGGAGGCCTGCGGAGCAATACTGTTTTGATTTGTGCTCGAAGTTAGCAAGAATGACTGACCATACCTTTAAATGCATGGTCTGTCATTCTCGAGAACGCTTGCTAACTTCAAGCTCAAATAATAAAAAAAACTCCCTCAAAAGCCCCGCCCCACATTTTAAACCCATTGCAAAGCCAAGGCAATGATGTTGGAAGTGGTGTTCACCACCTTGTTTGTGTTACTATTTACATAGCCTGGGCTTTAACATGATGCTTTTATAAATAACATAGGAGGGGGTGTCAAGGGCTAATTCTCTTACCAAAATTCTACTTGGAACATGTGCCAACAGAAACCCATCACCATTGTTTCAGTGACTCACACACAAAAAGGTTTCAGCTCAGAGACACAACACGCGTGCACACACACACACACACACACACACACACACACACACACACACACACACACACACCTCCCTCATTATATTAGTCATGCTGAGCTAGCCCCGTTACCCACAACCCCTCCTGTTGAGGAGAGGATCAAGGGGTCATGGGAGAGAGCTGGGAATCGACAGGAATAAAAGAAATGTTCACAATTTTTTCCCCTCACATTTTGTACATTTTGGGTTTTAATAATAATAATAATAACAATACTAATACTAATACTAATACTAATAATAACAATAATAATAATAATAACCATAATTCATTATTAGGATTTTGACGCAGACAAAATACATTTTGATAGATACAACTGGCTGTAAACATGCATCATTGTCCCACCGGACAGCAACGGTAACTTGGCTAATATGATAAATAATTCAAAGACACTGCAGTGAGCATAGTGGGTGAAATGACAAAGATTCCAGCTGTGCTCAAAGCTTGGATTAGCTGCGGGCCCCTCACTGCCCACCTTTTAACTCAAAAAGATGTTTCAAAAGACACGCATCCCAGTTCACACCCGGTAATCTCCATCATGCTGAGCACAGGCTGGTTCATTGCTCACAAAACAGGAAGTGGGCTGACGATTGAGTTAGGCCTACATGTTCTGATTCACAGTAGGGGTGTCACGATATCAGATTTTCACAACACAATTATTGTGGCCAAAATCATTCACGATAGCGATACTATCCCAATATCAATGTATATAAAAATAATAGGCCTAATTATATCAGTAAAATGTATCTTCAACTTTGTTTATTGTATGTTTTGTGTGTGAGGTATCAAATCTTTTTTGTTTGTAGGCCCAAAAGATGGCGTGGTGTGTGAAATCCTTGCTGGGATTTCAGCTTTGTGACTCATAAAGGGAAGGGAATCTGATGGCTATAGACAAATAATGCAAGGAAAAGGGTAAGTTAGCAATATCCATTGTTTTTAGTGGGAATGGAATACTGAGACATAAAAATGTGTTGATGGTAGCCTAAAAGTTGATGGTGAACTTTGGCAATGGGGCCTGCATGCTTGCTAGCTCAGGCTATGTTACGCTTGTTATCAATGTATAGAGCAGCTTCTCTCGTTTTTTACAATACACCAACACATCAGAGTGGAGCTAGTCTTGTCTTTTAGAAACATTAGGAAAAACCACCACTGCGTTTTAACGTAACAACCGGAGCCGCGCCGTTGAGCGGCGTGTCTCCCCTTCTGTCCCCTCCTCTACTGTCCCCATCGCCGGTGCGTGTTCCTCCGGTCGACGGCCACCTGTTTCCCCAGTGCTGATTTACATTGACTGTTTATCGTTTCCTGTTTGGCAGTGTGGGGATTAGTCTTAGGTTGTTTCTGTTGTATAGCCATGTTGCGGCTGTTACATTGTGTTGTGTTCTGAGTTTCTGCTGGCTCTTAGCTGTCGTTTTGGAGAGTTCATTAAACACAGATCAAAGGCTTGTTTACTTGTTGGTGTGTCTCATTCTGTCTAGCCTGCACTCACAGCCTGTTTCATTTACAGTAATAAACCTTGCGCTGTACTTATAGTTGCGGGTCTGTCCGGCTTAGCGGGAGGAGCTGGATTGTTTAGACGATATTATCACTTTTATTTTCAGCACAATATCAATATTTCATGTTTTATTATCACGGTTACATACCAGTATTTCATGACACCCCTAATTCATAATGGTGTTTCATTAGATAAATACAGAAGGGTTTCTGTGCTGGTCAAACTAATGTGAGCCATTTAAGGAAAGAACTGAAAGTATTGCATTCACTAGAATGCAATACATAAAGCTGTTGAATATGTGATATTTTGTGCATTGTCTGTACATTGTTTTGTTGCTGATACAATCTTCAAGAAAGTTATTACTCATATTATTTTTAATGTGTGTATGAGTGAGTGATTGTGTATACAGTACTACCTCATCTACTGTTTAATAGTCAATTATAAGATGCGACAATTTCATTTGGAATGCAAAACAGTAAGTAAGTAAACAGTCTCTCATCACACTGGAAAAGTGGTTTCTCTGGCCAGAGTTTATATTTCAAGAAGCAATACAAATATCTCATATTAAGGAACCAAATGGCACAGGCACAAATACAGACGGGACAACATATTTCTACAGAAGAGCTTTGCACCCTGTGATGGCTCATAAATTCCACCAGCCTTGGTGGGAGGGAGCAGGCTGCTTTTTCTACTTTCACCTGCCCTCCAAGTTTTTGCTAACTATGACCCATCACACACCCGTTAAAACACACATGTGAGTGTGTGTGTGTGTGTGTGTGTGTGTGTGTGTGTGCATTTGTGTTATACTACAGTATATGCATGTGTGTAACTATGAACATTTCTATACGGTATGTGTGTGCGTCTGTGTCTCAGTGTTAAGAGAACAAGTATGTGTCAATCATATCCCAAGAAGCACTAAATGGACTGCCAAAAACATTTTTATGGAAAACTTTATAGAGGGTTCCCACGATGCATGCATGAACAAACACACACACACACACACACACACACACGCTATACACACTACACACTACACATGAGCTTGCAGACATTTACACCCTCACGCACCTACCTACATGTATTTACACACACACACACACACACACTGCACACAAGGCCTGTGCCAAACTATCTATATCCATGAACCATCTGACTCCAGTCATAATTGCTTCTGTTCTTCGAGGGAATACATGACCTTTTGCGGGGGAAAATATGTCACTCTCTCTTCTCCATCTCAGTTTCTGTTTTTAAATATGAGTTTTTATCTTTTCTACGCCCCCCCCCCTCACTATTTCTAAGTCTGCTTTTTGATGGGGACATGAATGCACATCTGGTTGCTTCTGTACACCATTTTGATGTTAGACCTACAACATGTTCTAAATGTGTATACCTGGAAGAGGTGCATCATAGGCTTAATAAGTTGTGCTGTCGCTGCACACATTAGCAGAGCCATCCGAGTCTAAACAAACAAGCATGTTTTCTTTTTGTTTTGGATTACACAGAGCTCATGTGAATTAATGTGTAAATACATTTAGATTTTGATGAACATTTCAGAAATAAAGCGCAGCGGTAGTTCAGTTATGCTTGCTGGGTTGTCAGCTGACAGACCAGCTGATTGTTGCTGTCTACGTAGTTGCCTGCTCCTTCCTGCCGCTTCCCCTGCTAGCCCGTTAGCTCCCTCTTCCTCCAACTGCACCACCTTGTTCTGTTGTGCGTCTGTGTTGCTCGTTGTCTGTTGTCTTTGTGACTTGCTCTGTTCTTTTCCTCGTGGGGGTCCCCTTACTGCTCTCCCTGCCTGTGGCTTTCCATGTATGCGCATGGAAAGAGCTTCCCATGTATGCGCATGGAAGGGCAGGGAGCTCCCAGATCAAAGCCATACCTCAAAATGTAAATAATTAAGTTAATAAATATTACTTTGTAAAGTAGTCCTGACTGAAACATGTTAGGTTCTTTGCAAATTCTTGCAAAATATAGGATGTTTGCTAATTGCTGAAAGCTCAGTCCCCCTTCCTTAAGCATACGTCATGCGGAATTAATGGACATGACAGGAATGTCATAGAATAAGGCCCAGTAAGACGAGACCCCTCTAGTCGAGTGGGCATGCAGGCCTAGCGGGACAGGCACCTGTAGGCCAGCCCTATTGCCTCAACCAGCCAGTGCGACAGACCTTTGGACAGAGGCTTACCCCTGGCTTGGGTGCCAAAGCACACAAAAAGCTGGTCGCTTCGCCTAAAGCCCTTAGTGAGATCACTGTAACATTGCAAAGACCGCACCGGACACAACATGCTCAGCCTCTCATCCTCCACTGATGCGAACGGGGGAATGTGAATATGCCTCAAGTACTCGAGTACTTGATTCCTAAATGGCACGGTAATCACCTTTAGAGTGAACGCCACATTAGGGCGCATAACCACTCTCTGTCCGTCCCCCACAAACTGCATGCAGGATGGGTGTACAGACAGGGCCTGGTGCTCCCCGACCCGTTTTGCAGAAACGAGCGCTGGTAATAGTGCTGTCTTCAAGAACATGGTCTTAATGTCCACAGTGTCTAGAGGCTCAAATGGGGGCCCTGCCAATGCCTGTAAGACCACCATCAGATCCCAAGGTGGTACCAAGGAGGGTCATGCTGGCCGTAGACGCCGCACGCCGGCCATAAAGCGTAACGTCAGTGGGTGGTTCCCAGGCGTCGATCCGTTTAAGATGACATGGCATGCTGAAATCGTTGCTATGTAGACCGTGAGCGTTGACACATGTGTGTGCCAGTGCGTCCACGCCCAGAGGTGGCTGATCTAGTGAGAACCACAGTGGATATTGCCTAGTCTCTAGTCTCTCTAGTAATGACCTGAGGATGAAGACGTCATTCCACTGCCCTGCAGCTCCTCTGGAATGAAGATCTGCTCCACAGTTCAGCTTCCCTGGCACATTAACCACGCGAAAGCAGCACCCGGTTCGCCATATGGTGAAGGGATGGTGAACCCTCCTTGGCGATTGATATATGCTATCGCTGACGTCACCTTCTGACCAGGTCTGAAAAGCCTCACACACGACCTGATAGCCTGTATCCTGTCTAGAGAAAGGCGTATCATCATCGTGGTGGAGTCCAAATCTACGCCCAGGAAGGTGCAATGCTGGCTTGGCACCAGCATGTACTTTTCCATATTGATGGCAAAGCCCAGTTTTCCCAGGTGCGTCACTGTCAGTGAAGTATACTGGTTGGCTTCATCTTGAGATGAGCTGCATATTATCCAGTCATCCAAGTAGTTGTATATTCGCACCCCCTGCTGGCACAGCAGTGCTAGGGCAGCCTCCACGCATTTGGTGAAAACACGCGGGGCCAGAGACATGCCGCAAGGCAGAGCTTGGAACTCGTACGCTTGACTCTGAAAGGAGAAGCGTAGATACTTCCTGTAGTGTGGGTGAATTGGTACGTGGAAATATGCATCGTTTAGATCCAATTTCACAAACCAAACCTTGGGGCGAATATACTGGAGCAACTGTCCTGTGGTTAACATTTGAAATTTCATTTTCATTAAAGACTTTCAATTAAAGATCTAGTATTGGGCGAACGCTCCCATCTCTTTTTGCTGTAGAACCCAGTTGTCGCACTTTCTAGTGGGACCTTGCGGATACCGTCTTTTTCTAACAGGAATGCTACCATCTGTTAGTTCAGCACTAGCAGGCGGGGTTTTGCGAACTGAATGGCTATCGTCTTCGTCGCCAGCGCCTCGCACCCACACGTGCAATCTGCCGATTGCCAATCAAAGCGCTTTACGATAGCCTCACAATCATCCGTTCACACACCGATGGTGATGTTAGCCATGCAAGGTTCCATCTAACCACGGGGAGCAGTTAACTCACTTGGTGAAGAGTTAGCGGAGTTTGAAACAGCGACCTATTGCCCTGCTCTATGCAGTAGTAGGCACCCTTGCCGCCCTACCTACTGCAAGGGTTTTGCAAGTGACAAACACCAGCATTATCTAGAGGGAATCTCCAATGAATAAATGTGTAGGTTAGCAACACAGAAGTTGAAAACACCACTTGCTTATTTGACCGAGCCACACAACAATATCCCAGCCTTCGCAATGAGTTTCCAATGGTGGTGTTTTTGTTTGTTTTGATCAAGTTAAAAAAATCAACAATCTTTCTCTAGAATGACTGCATAATGTAACATATCCACTGATAGAGTAAATAGCTGGCAATATCTAGCAGCCATTTATTATTGTGGAGGTGTGACACAGAGCTGTCTTTATACTGCTGTCACACATGAGCCACTGTTTGGTGTAAATAATAAACACACCACCTACCATAGTGTAGCTCTTGCCAAAACAAGAAAACAACAAAACCACAAATAAACCATCATGTTTTTATGAATAGTGTTTCATTCCAAAAGGCTATATCTCTGTCTCGATCAATATAGCCATAGTAAAACCACACTCTACACAATTCCACCAGGATGTTAAATAGCAACATTACTGCCTTAATCAGGGGCTCTATAATTGCTGGTCAAGGGGACTACTTTGTTTTAGTGTAACCACAGCTTTAGGTGCCCATTAATCTCTCTATCTTTTTCTCTAACCTACACCCACAATATCTCGCCCCATAGACAAAATATTAAGATATCTAGGATGTGTCACCAACACACCTTGCATGTGTGGATAAAATGCACACTCACAGACTATATATCTTTCTCTTTCTCTCTCACACACACGCACGCACTCACACACACACACACACACGCACACACACAGACGAACACACACAATCTGAGCGATAGCATTTACAGACACATGGTTGTTGTTGTCTGCGATGTTAGGTGCTTGCTAACATTAGATATGTTGTAGTATAGCTACAACAGGCAAACACAGCCCGACCAGTGTCGTTTGAAGTAGTAAGTTGAATCTGATTGGCCCTCACCCAACAGACATAAGGCTAGAAGCAGCTGTGTTTTCTTATCTTTTCCAGGTGCCACACTTGGATCAAATGTCACTTTGTCGAATGCCCATGGTTCTTCTGTAACTCAGTTCTTTCAAATAATGACTTACTGTAAAGTATCAATAGATTTTGAAGTTTATCCACCAATCTTCAACCTTATCACTGTAACATATGTGAGCATGCAGAACCAAATTTGTTAAATGTAGAATCCCATAAAACGAGTTCTGTGGCAAGTACTATATAAGGCACCATATTTGAATGTGTCTAGCTGCCAGTGTTGGGCAGTAACTATGGGCAGTAACTAGTTATTGTAGTATTATTACTTTTTCCAGTAACTAGTAGTTTACCAATTCCTAATTCAATTACACAATTTAATACAATTACTAATTCAAGTAATGCTGCATTACTGCGTTACAAGAATTTTCAAGAGATTTCTGGTCCTAGCTAATTTAGGGTAGGCTAATTGAACCAGCCTGTCCAATCTGTTTGAGAGGCTGCAATGTTTTCACTTTGGCTGATTGTTGACACTAAGGTTCATTATTGTTCCAATAAAGAGGATTCAATTCTAAAATGAGGTGGCTACACGGTTGTCATTTTTCAGAAGGGGCGAGGCAGGGTAGTGATTGTGAAAGTAATATATTAATGTAACTAATAACGTAACTAATTACTTTTAATACCCAGTAATATGTAAAATAATATTATTACTTTATGAAGGAGTAATAAGTAAACCAACTAACTAACTAACTAACTAACTAACACTGCTAGCTACAGTATTTCAGTAGTATACACAGCTTCTTTTAATGCAACAACGTAAAAGGGAAACAAACACAAACTCCAAAACGAACATAAACGGCGTCACATACCCGAACATAAAACCTGAACAGTCAACATGAACAATAACCTGCAACGCCCTGCCGCACGTCACCTGCCTATATGCCCTCACACCCACACGGCTGACGGCAATAGGCTGATTGCACGTGTGGGTGCGAGGCGCTGGCGACGCGGGCAAAGGGTTGTGGCGCCCGTAGCTGCAACCCTGGACGTTACAGTTATACTGCACAAAAGACCATTTTGAGCACAACAATCTATTGTGCTGTTTACATAGAAGTGCAGGACTTTCAGGTGGAGTGAAAAATGAGCCCATAGTGAGTAAAAATGTGACAGTAAGAAAAAGAACCCTTGGGAACCTTGGGGTCATGTGCGCATGGCACTCGTTGCCCTCTTATGTCAAGCCACCGTCTTGTCCAGTCAGTGGCTTGTGGGTGATACAGTTTTATTGGATCCTCTCCAAATATGCAGCTGTTGTCCAAGTCATACTACAGTACATTGCCATCGGTGCATCCCATCCCATCTTTTTTGCCATACGAATGATGGCAGTCAATAATGTGAAGGTTGGCCGATAACGATTTACTGCTGATATATCCATGCATCCCCAGTACAGAGTTCAGTTGTGCATTATTGAAGTTAAAGTAATTAGTAATTGACTAACTTAACAAATAGCTAAACAAAACAAAAAAGTAAGATTATGATGAAAATGTTATTGAAGCTCATTATAGGATTAAAATTCACAGATACACAAGTCAAATCCATGAAATTCTATCCAATAAAATCCTTTCCTTAAAGAATGTAGCTTTAAAGGACGAACCGTGTGGCTCGTCGCTCTTTTGGCCTCCGTGTGTTGTTTTTCGTTTTTTCGTTCGTTTGCACTCCCTTCCCCCCGCTCGGTGTCACAATAACACCAGTGTTATCAATAATTGGAAAAATAGGGGTGGGGGGGGACTAAATACTGTATACTAATACATGTAAATGCTCTACAAACTAGGTTTACAATCTTCTCACATTCTCTTCTCTGCCCCTGCGTCAGTTCTCTTATTCAATCACAATAATAAGCTTAGATTTGCTAATGTTTTGTATTATTATTATTATTATATTATTATTATTATATTATTATTGACGGAAGAGTGGTCCCATTGCAAAATCAAGGGCAGTCGTTAATTTAAAGATCTGACAAAGAGTTTCTATCTCTATATCTATCTACAGAATCTAGACCAGATAAATGGTCTCATTACGACCTTCTTTTAAATAAAGCATGTCTTTCTAACCCACCCAAAGGTTTTGGGGTTCTGAGTGTAAAAAAAAGAGTTTTGGAAAATGTTGGTAGTGTGGTAGTATTTCACCAACATCAGTATTGGCTCAGAATTTCACAATCTAGTGCATCCCCTACTTTGAACCTTTTTATAGCTACCACTAAGTTGGCATCAACCATTTCTGGTTTGAGGACAGAGCTTATTGTTCAATTCCATTTTCAGTGCAATTTTATGACTAAACATAAAAGTAGATGAAATGGTAAGATGGATACATTCCCCAGTTCCCCATCTGCTACTGCAGAAGAATTAGAGTGAAGTCCATGCTAGCGAGCAGAGTTTTAGATCTTGCCTTCAGGTTCCCTCTGTAAATACCCACTAGTCAAAACCAACAGATTCTGGTAAACATTGCTCTTGTATATTTGTAGTGACATGTCATATTGTGAGTTTTTTATAAACAATGCGATACTGTATTTATTTATGTATGATGGAACATATCTATGTTTTTTAACTATACTGCAGCACAACTAAGTGTTGTGCAGGGGACAATAAAGTTTACTTACTTACTTATAACTAGATATTAATGTGGTGTTTCCAGCTGTGGATGATGGCAGAATGTAGTGTGAAATAGGCTTGTGTATAAGCAGCACCTCCACCACCGCCGGGACAACGGCAGTGACTCAACAGAGAGAGAATCAGGAATGAATCAGGCCTCAAGAAAGGAAATACAGCAAAAGGCCAGCGAGCCTCTGCCCATCTGATGGGCTCACACAACAGACAGACCACGTCATCGCAACCAGTACAGGCAGAGATGAAGCAAACAGGAAGATTACAAGTGGGATAAGGGAAGGAATTAACAACAGGCGGAGAAAGGAAGGGTGTATGATGATAGGGGTGTAGGGAGGGAAGAGAGGTTTGAGATAAAGAGAAAATGGGTAACAGAGACTAGGCACTGGGAAAGATTTACAAAGGATAGTGCTGGAATCTGAAGAAGACAGAGATAAAGGTCATCGTTTCATGAAGTTCGCCAATCTCAACAGTGTGTGGCTCTTTCAATCCATGCTAGAACATGAACAGATAAATTAATGTAAACATTCTAAATTAGTTTTCCTTTATATATATATGCATTGGTAGCTACCAAAAACACAAAAATGCAATGTACTATTTCAATAAATTTTCCAGTCCCTTTAAAAAGTACACTTAGTAAGTGTGTGCGTGTGCGTGTGTGTGCGCATGTGAGTGTGTGTTCTTACCTATGCAGTAACACAGCAGTACAGACAGCAGTACTGAAAGTCCTACGGCACTGAGGGCTGTACACCTGAAAACCGACCAGACAACAACATTATGTCCCGTTTGTGGGAGTAGAAACACCAATAGGAACCAGTATGTGGTGCTTTTTTACACCACATACTGGTTCCTATTGGTTCCTTGTACTGTCACTACTTGCTTACTTACTGAACTTCTTAGTTCAGTTTCGTTTAGTTTATAGTTAAGTGGTGACTTTAGCTACTAGTAGGCCTGGACGATATGGCCAAAATTTCTATCACAATATATTTCTAAATTTTGGTCGATACGATATAATTACGATATCGATATGAACAATATAAACCTGCTTAAAACACCCACAATGGAGTACTTACAGATGTCTGAAAAATGCATTGAAATCTATAAAACTATAATATTTTATAAATAAAAAAGGTACAAATACATTTTCACCTTTTAGCCTTCAACAAGAAATGTGAAATCACAGTCAAAATAAATAAGTAAAACTCTCAACTGTGTCTTTCTGTTAGTACATTATTTACCTATATTTATTGAAGGCTATATTTATGTCCAACAGTAGGGGTCAGTAGCGGTTGTGACTGACGCTGGAAAGATCTCATGAATTAGACAAAGCCAGCTAGTACCATAAGCTAGCAGTTTCACAGAAGACGTGACTGGCTGTTAGCGGAGGAAGCTGTCATAATATGTAATATTACGTTCTGTTACATTTGCTGTTAGGAGAGAGAGTTAATCAAATTGTCTGGCATGTGAAAACAGCACACTACTGTTTGGCACTGTCTGTGTGTCTAGTGCAAGTCATCAATGCACGTAGTTCACCTTGAATACAACTGACTTCTGCGCCCGTCATTAAGCTTATCGAAATACCAGAAATACAATTAAAAATCATATCACCGTTGTTGAAAAAATTATATTGCGGTATATATTGATATTGAAATATTGTCCAGCCCTAGCTACTAGAGTGCTACTAGTGACAGCAGCTATATTCAGGTGTAGTGCTCACAGGTCTTTGATGGCCCTACCTCCACGAGCAGTACTTGGAGGATTTCTTGAACTTGAAGGCAGAGCGTGATAGGGTGTTCCTCGGTAACGGCCGAGTTGGCGGGGAGTACACTGAGCCCGTTGCCATGGTGTAGCCAGGGGTTGCCGTGGAGAAAAGGGGAGTGGTGCCTGTACCTGTCTTAAAGAGAAAGTGCCTTCGGAGAGAGAGATAGAGAGAGAGAGAGAGAGAGAGAGAGAACATGAGAAAAGCATTACTCTATCTACTAACTGGGTTAAAAAGCTTCCAAATATAATGATTAAATAACCTGTTACCTGACACTTGCATTTTTTCATTAAAAAAAAAAATAAACATAGTAGTACTGAGTCTCTATTAACAGACACAGTATCTGCATATAAATGCAGAAATTATGTAAAATATAATATGCATTTTGGTAGCGGAAACATCCTCGTTTCTGTCTTCCAAGTATTATTGACCATGGCTTTGGTTAAATGCAGTTAAACACACATTGTCTGATGACAATTTAGCTTTTTATAAAGATGTATCTGAAGTCATGCAGATATCTATTTATTGAGATTTGCAGAACTAACTGCAAATTCATTGTCGCGTCTCAAGTTGCTTATAGTACTGTCAGCAATAAGTAATGCAGGGAAGTGGAAGTCTTGGATAGCCGAAGGCTACATTGGAAGTGAATTGGCCCATGTTCCCAGAGGCTAAATCATCTGCTGTCTGGTGACTATAGTCAATGGGTTTCAAGGGTGATTAGTTAGTAATAATAATAGTATTTATTATATAATGTCTACTCTAATTTGATTATCTTTACTATACATTATGTTATTATCTTTGCTGTTCATAGTTGATTTAACTCTGTATTTGTACTGTAAGATGTTATGTCAAACCCTCATGCACACGTGTATTTATTTATTTAAAATATATATATTGGGGGGGGGGGGTAGACTGCCTACTCAACCTATGCTTTATATTATGATATGAGTTTATTGTCAATAACTCTCATAGCTCATGCACAAACACATCTCCAATCTCAAGAGATTAGAGCTTGATGATTGATGATAAGAGAATCTCTCGCTCTACACACACACACTAGTCAGATATAGGCCCAACATGATTCAATATTTTGCGTCCTTCTCAAACATTAGCTGAACCAATTGCGCCTTAATTTTGTGGAGCACTATGCAAATAGCCATTTAGGTTCTAAAAACATTCATACATTCATTCTTTCAAGTTAAACATTTTGATTTTGAACATGCCGTCAATAGACAGCGTGTTTGAAAGCAATCAGTAGGTCAGTCTGTCTGCTTTCAGACATGCCTTAACGTGTGTGGTAGGCCTAGTTATAGCATTTGCTCATAGGCAAGGATAAATGCCCCTTGATTGTTCAATAGACGATTGTGACAGGTCCGACCATAATGTGTTCATATCAAGAAATGTAGAAAAGAGATGAGATTGCTTTCTGCAAAAAATTACTTCAAAAATAAGTAATACAATTAGGGCTGTCGCGATAATCGCAATATTGCAATACTGCGGTGTTGCTAACCCAACCGCAGGCCGTGGCAAGCAACCGCCGGTACCGCAAACCGCAATGTTTACATTTTATTTT
>JAODUE010043672.1:0-19090 GCA_027564755.1 Amblyopsis hoosieri | reverse complement strand
AGACTCTACATGTAGGTCTAACATTATGACCCCTACACACACACACACACACACACACACACACAGTTGAGACTCTACTTGTAGGTCTAACATTATGACCCCTACACACACACACACACACACACACACACACACACACACACACTCATACACACACACATCCTGTTGAAACACTAGTCTAACACGTAGGCATTAATGAGTGCGTGGAACATGTATAATGGTTCCTACTACAGTGAACACGGTCTGTCCGTATATCATGCTGTCTATAAAGGGTCAGTGTGTGTGTGTGCGTGTGTGTGTGCTTCTGACGGGGCACTCTCACCTGCGTGGACAGCAGCTTTCCACCGTAACACCCAAACCAGCAGCACCGTGAATAGAGTATAGCTCCCCATCTCTATGACACAAAACACAGAAATCACACCGGCAGGATATTAGAATAGAATAAGGTTAGTTTAGAAACTAGGCATTATGTCCACAATCAAGGCTTAGTTAGTTTAGATAAGTGCGACTACCATGCTGGCACTTAACCATAACTATCAATACATGGGGAATTTAATAGAAAGTCATGTCTGTGTAAGTTAGCATGTCCGAACGCCATCCCTTGACTATATGAGCAGCCCAGCTGTTTGTGTCTGGGAAGCCATCATTCGCCACCTGCCAAGGACAGACTGTCTCCCATGACAGCAGCAACAGCGGCCAGGCAGGCACCCGCACATTCCGTCCTAGATGACGACGGATGCTGTTTGGTCTAATAACAACACATCGCCAGGGCCCCGTCTGTCTGCCTGCGCTGTAATTGAAGTGGGAGGGACTTAAGGAAATGCTGCTGGACCGGCATGATGTCCGGCCACTTAGCTCATACAAGGCGCTTCCAAAGATACTGGAATAATAACAAAGATGGAGCGCTGTAAGGCATTTCAATGGAAGCAGAAATTGAAAGCTTCCGGTCTCTTAAGTAGGCGTGTCACCAACAACATTTTGCTTTGTTATTAATATCATACACTCAAAATACCCATTAACACCCCCAGAGAGAATCAATGGGCAATATTATGGTGAAATCCATGTACCTCCCCAATGACTTGCAGGGAACGCTGGGTTGTTCTAGTCTGCATAAAGGGTAAAGTCCCCCCGCTGCCAGAAAATCAAATGCGGAAGTGCCGTCTGTTGCACCCGCTCAGTTTCCAATCTCTGGCGTGTCTGTGTGGGAGAGACGTGGCTTGCAGTGTGCTATATATGCTCCAGGCCTCTCTGGCTGTTTGGCTGCCCCGCTCGCAGAGTAAATATTGATGGCCATGCTTCCTGCCATTGAGGGACCACACCCGGCCGGTTAGCGAGACTTGGGGTCTGCACATTGTTTAGCTCTGCACTGCCTAGGGTCACGCAAGCAGGGACTCGGCTGTGCCTCAGTGTTGGAGCACACCTAAGTGTGCACGCTGTGTGTACAGTATCACAGGTGAAGAGTTCAATGCAAATATGAAGTCACATGTTATTTCACACAAGACTGCTATTTCTATGCAGTTTATGCAGCATTTCATGTTTGGCAAGTAAGTATTTTGTAACTGTAAACAAACAAACAAACATAAACAATGGCTCCATAACATGCCAATCCATAAGAAAAAAAAAAAAAACAAGAAAAAAAAAGTAAGAAAGAAAGAAAGGAAAAAAAACCATACACACACAAAATGGAAACTCAAGCTACTGTATTTTTGTTTCACACATTTGTTAGGCTACATATTGTATGATATAATGGAAAGAAATATGTAGGCACAGTTTAGTGGTGTGTTTGAGGCGTCTGAGAAATCAGAACAGCAACCTGTCTTGGTTTGTCTCTATGTTTCTTGATGATACAGTATGATACTTATCTCTCACTAAAACATAATTAACTTTCCTTACCTTAATATATAAGTATAAGTCCATATACACTGAGGTTTGGAATGTAATGTTCCATTTGATCACTGCATTAACTCATCTTTTTCATAATATGAGAAATAATGGGACTCAATGGAGCTTGGAGTGAGTGCATTTCATTACTGGTTAAAAAAATGAAAAAACTTAATTATCTGCAGTGAAAAACTTGAATATCCTCTAGTTTACATGCGGTGGTTTCATGTGGAGGCCCAGTGGAGGATTAGCATAAACACAACTCGACTACGAGATATTATACCAAGCAGGGGACAACAGCTTAATCTTCTATAGATCTACATATTATTATCTAACATGGGTCTGGGCAGAAAAAGGTGCACTTGTATTCTCGAGCGTAGACTAACTGCTTTAGACTCCAACACACTTCCTCTCTGCTTTAGTCTTGTCTCTGTTCTGTTCCAACGCTACACCCGTGCTACCCATAGGAAAATATATATTGTTATCTCTTCCTCTCATCTGCAAAGCTCTGACGAAGGGAGGCAAATCTCTCATTCCATCGGAATGATACGTGGTTTGTTTTGGTTTTTGTAGAGCTTTGCTAACTAGCTTGGACACCACAAATCACAGCAACACCTAACCTCTATTGGGACTTTACAAACCTACAGAGGTGTAGTGTGTAATATTCAGTAGCTTTTTTTGTATTTCAAACCCTCCTGTTTTGTTATAAGCTTAATGTTGTAATAAAGTATATAAAAATACTTGAGAAGAATGTGCGTAAGACTGCCACACAATCACCATAGAATTCCTTCTTTAACAATAACTGTTTTCAGTTTGTGTTGCACTGTACCGTGTTGGCGATACATATTGAATGCCACTTTACTGTTGTACTATGATTTCTGCTCACATACACAAGAACAAAATGTTTTTGGGTCGCACCGTCTTTAAATTGGTTCTGCTTGTCCCTGCACAAGGCTGTAGAATGGAGAGGAACCACCAGTCTATTTAATGACACAACATTCTTAGATCAAGATCCTTATGGTACCCTTCTGTGAGGCGAGTTCCATACAAGTCCATTCTCTTCACACAAACTGTTTCACCACTAACATGCACGTACTGTATATGTTGGCAGTGCACAGGGACCCACATTTGCATTTCCTTGCCCCTATGGCCAGAGAACATACGTTATTTCTTTAATTGTGCAGGATAGTGTACTGGAAGGTGGTAGGCTTTTAAGGTACAGAAGCAGAACAAACAAATGGCGGTTATCAGAACATCCACCTGAGATGTTAACTAGTCATCAACTGTCACACATCGTATGAAAATATCCACATACATGAGCAACTATTACAATATTAACACTTGCAAATATTATCGCCTTTGCCTTATTTATGGAGGGAAACGTTTTAAATGATTTCTGTTTTTCCTCAGATTTTGTATGTTTTTATCCTTCTTAATACACCTTATGTTGGGAAACCTTAAATGTCATTGTATGGATCTGTGCAATGACAAAAAAGGATTATCTATCTATCTAATCTACAAGACTGTCTAAACACATATGCTCCTTGTAATACTATAGCAAACATACACAAAATTACCTAATTGTAAATATAATAGTACTATGGCTCAAAACTACTGTTCTGGACATAACATATTATCTTTTTACAATTCATCATATAGATGTATGTGTATAGACACATAACTATACACATATTACCTAGTGATATGTGTATAGTTTGAGAAATGCTAAACCTTAATCCACTCATTGTTTTGACTATTCCCATGTTGTGTTGAATGCCTGAATGAATGACTGTTTCACACACATGCTGGGCTTAGTGTTCTCAGACAGAATGAATGTCTAAGAGCTACTCTTCTTTTCAAATGTTCAACTCCCAAGCTTAGAAAATTGTCAAGATAGTATGAGGGAATAGTTTGTTGTCTGAGTCAGAGCAACACCTGTGGGGAAACGATAACTGCCACAGTTCACAGCCCGCCATATATCCTTTACATGCAGCATGTCCAGGTGGATTCCATCATGGCTCCCTCACCATAAGGCAATTGAACGTGAATGAAGTGGTGTGGAGAGAAAATACTTAGATTAAATGTGAGCAAAAACAAGATCAAACACAACTCTTGTGCGTATGTGATAAATGTATTGCAGCCCACAGCCCAAGGATTTAAGCAAATAGGTATACTTCAGAATGCTTAAATCTCTCCTGTAGGAATGCATTAATTCCCCTTGCTATATGAGTCTACAATGAACACTACACTGTTTGCAAGAATGCAAATAAGTGATGAACATCAGAATATCAGATAACACACACAAAAAAACAAAAACACATTAGTCCTCTGTGATGGGCAAATACACAACAATAGGGAAAATCAATAGAAAACCATTAAGGGAATGGCAAAACTGCCTTATGCTGCTTTTCATCACAGACCACGTAGCCCGGTTAGAACGATCACCTGTTGATCCTCCTGAACTCTTATCACGTAACCTACGTGGCCTATAGACTCATGAGGTAGGACACGATTTTGGGATATTGTTACAAAATATGGACGGACAACATTGCTTTTATTATAGCCTACAGTAGCATATACATTACCTGTTTTCTGCTCGCTTTACAGAGGTGGCAGAAGCAAGCGCTGCGCTTCTCCCATGTCAACGTTTTCTTTAACGTACGCGTCCTCTTGTAATTTAATGTTCAAACGTTAAAACATGTAGACGAAACTTCATTTTTTTCCAGTGTCTTTGAACCAAAAGGTTCGAATTACATGTTGTAGCCTATCCAGACAACTCACGATAATTTTACGCACGACGATATTGAGGTCTGTCAAAATGTGTGTAATTCTCTATATATACCGAAAGACAATCTCATCCCATCTAGAGAGTTTGTGACAATCCAGAAATATGTGCGATGTGCCAAAAATGCGTTGGCAACCGTGTTTTAGCCGGACGGCGCAGAGCGAACTGTATCTCAGCCCAAATCAGGACTGATAAACCGAAAACACGAAACAGAGGTTAGTTTGGAGTATGGCCTGACTTCTTCCGCTTTGAGAAATTCACATATGACCGTACATTCAACACACAAGTTATATCTAAATAAGTACGAGACAATGTTGTTAAGTTTTTGATCCAAAGCAAGATTACATATTTTAAATATACCATTTGTGTCCCACCCCTTATTGTCTCTACGGGGTCTGTCTGGAATGTTCTCATAGCGGTTTTCCTGTTGCTTGCAAACCTCTCATTTTCCTTTTCCCCTCTAGGCTGGTGTCACTGCATTATGAGGAATTTAGAAGAGATTTCAACAACATATGTGGGCGATAAAACAGACAGGTAACACAGTAACATTATGTTCTAAACAATTGCCTAGGCTATATCACAAATCTTTTATAGTTTATAAACTGAGGGTGGTCTCATGACAACAGGCTAAAACCAGTCCATAACCATATATAGTTATACAATTCTGTCACGTAGGCCTATATGCTTTATTCTGTAATTCTATAAAAATAACCAAGACTTAGACTGGAGTCAAGTGAGTAAAAAGGGGAAGCCACATATAGGGTTCATAATTAACAAAATGCTAACATACAGTTTTAATAAGACAATTGCTCTTTCCTGCAAATATATGAACGTTACAGCTCGAGTGTTCTTCTCTGTGAGAACACCCAATACACCAGATGTGTGTGAGATGTCTTCAAGTGTGTGTAATATAAATTCCCCAGCCGAGTTCTCAGCCCTGTAATCTCTCTTCTCTTGGCCTATGGCCGCAGACAGCTGGGACCTCTCACTCGTTTTCTAGAGTACATTCTTTTTTTGATAATCTTTTCTTTTTATATTTCCAATAATCTCATTTGTATAATCTTTCTTGGCGTTCTTGTATCTCAAGGCAGCAGATACTGTCCCATTCTCCCATGGCTTTAATTTGTTTTGTAATCGCAGTATGCTTATAGAGAAGCTGTTTAATTTTCTGCATGCAGTCACCGCTGGTACTGCTATACTGCAAAGAAATAACTCCCTTATACAGGGTCGGACTGGGACTGAAAAACGGCCCAAGAACCATATAGAGACATTGTTGGCAAATACAAATAGCCTATATAAACTAGTAGTTTATTTTATTTTGTAGATAGCCTTGCCCTTTCGTTTTCTAGAGTGTTATAAGCATAAATATATTCCATTCCAGCGAATCTATTTAAATTTTAAAAAATGTGGAACCGTACTCCGATAGAAATAAATATTTATAAAAGTTCGCTATTTTCGCCATTTGAACAAACAGGAAAACGCTTAATTTAGAGTAGGTTGCAGTCTCATTAATGTTTATTACACTCAACGTTTGTGTTAGTGAAACTATGTTGTGTGTTAGACGTTGTTATAGAGAGTGTTTTTTTCCAAAGCAGTCTGTAAATCATCTGTATCCAGAAATAGCCCACAAGCCCACCTGCGGCCAGCTCGCAATGCGCTGTACGGCTCACTTGCGGTTTCGCCGAAGTGGGGCTTCGGCGTTGAAACATTAGAAATGTAAACATAAAAACAATTTGACCACTGGCCGGTCCACACTGGCCGAAAACTCCCGAGTCCCGAACGTCCTGTCCCTGCCCTTATATGAGTTTCACTCAGCACTTTGGCTCTGTGTGTTCTTGGAAGTCTGTGACTATACAACCTTTATAATTGCACGTTTCCCTCCAGCAAAACGGAACTGCATCATGAGATCATGTTGATCTCATGTTGATCATGGTGTGAAAAGAGCAATTGGGGAAAATACAATTATGTTCTGTTTCATAAACATTAAGATTGTAATATGTTATAACAATTATTTAAAAAAATGCTATTATCTACTATAGTATAATCTTTGTCATCCTTGTGACTGCAGGTGTTCAAAAGTTAACCTCCTTCGACCCTGTGTAAACACTATACTATGCAATAATGCGTTCTGCACGTTGTTTTATAGGATTACTGGCCAGGCTTAACATCCTCCTATATTAAATCTAATGTGCCATATATAGCCTCACCTAATAAGATCAGAGTTGTTTAATGTGGAACCATATTACCTCCACTAGACCTAAACAAGTATTGTGACATGGAAGTGGGTTTAGAAAATGGTTTCATTTTGGATAAGGTTTATAATCCATTGTTATTCACAGTTCACATCTTTAAGGAACTAGTGAATGTCTTTAATTGTACTAGTAATCCAGTAAAGACATTTTCTATGAAATTTCACACTTTCACTTCATGTTACACAGATGATGACCCAAACAGGTTTCTTGCATAGAACAATTTCAAGTGCAGTAGGCTGTTATTGCATGTATTATAACTGTATTAAAACCAAAAACACCTGAGCAGGATTACTACATTACTTTATATACAAAATATTATATGTTCTCTATTGTGCAGGTAACAGACTCTTCAAAACAAATGTAATCTTTTCATTTATATCTTCTATTAAAGATGGCTGCCACATGAATCCAGTCAATGTTATGGCAATATCAGACCATTGTCATTTGTACCTGAAATGCTAGGTAGATGCATAACAAACTCCCAATTGTATAGAAAGACGCACAGACACAGTCTTGTAAATATTGTACATATTTCTGGCGTATCCTTTCGTATTCCATATCCTCCCGATCTCAGTGTTTATGTTTAGACACACAACTGTGCATGTACGTATGTAGTGGGAGGGGTAGAAATGATACGAGCCTATGAGCAATGTGGGGGAGGAGTAGAGATGTATGCGAGACTTAAGATGAATAAGAAGACTGTTTAATGGATAACTCGTAACTAGTTTTTACTATCTGACCTGTCTACTGTTTTCTTTGCAGATAATAGCAATCACATATAACTAACATCTCGTGAGTGTTAGTGTCTGACCTCAGTAATTTTGGCCAACACAGACACAGCGTTAGTGCAACCATAATTACACACTTCAAAAACACGGGCCATTCTGCAAAGTATCATTGCAGGATATTTTGTTGGTATTGATTTATCTATGTGACTGCTTTGGATACTTCTTTGCTCAGGCAACCCACTATTGCACTGCTACTGTAGATAGCACTGTAGTTTGATGACATTTCGGATCATTGATTTGAAAAAGATGCAGGGAAAAGTTAATAATGAAAAGCTACAACCAGAATATCCTTGTAGTTTGATGAAGAGCCTCCCAGACACATTTGTTTCTCAACATGGATTCTGTGAGTGTGACTGCTGTCAGCAATGTTCCTAGTAACCTTTAAATTCTCACATGAAGTTAAATACAGATCCACAAGTTAGAGGTTGCAATAAGAAATCACCTTTGATATGATATGACACAAAGCCAAAGAGCAAATACAATAAAATGTCCCACTTGCAGAAGATGCTATGACATGGACACTGTGCTGTTAGGCTGTCACTGTGTTACAGAGAGGTATGGTCTTCTAATTGGTCTCAATCCACAACTGTTCATCCAGGTGCCCTGCTCATCACACCCAGAGAGCGCTACTTTACTTCTTGCCCGACTTACTCTTGGACTTCTTGTCTTTTTTGTATTTCTGATCCTGCTCGTCCCTTTTCTTCTTCTCATTCTTCTTCTCCATCTTGGCCTCTTTGTACTTCCAGATGGGCGGCTCAAGGTAGCCCTTTTGCATCTTCTTTTTCTTCTTCTCCTTCTTCGGAGTGGGATCTGACGACCTGGTCACCTCTATTTTGGGTACGCAGCCTGACGGGAACACGCTGTTGTTGCTGTGCGTCAGGCTGCTCGGAACGAAGCGTCTCCCGCCGCCGTCGCCCTGGCAACATGAAGTCAAGGACACAGAGCTGGCAGAGGCGGGCGGCGGCGTCGCCGTAGTGACGGAACCGTCGCTGTGGCACACGGAGCCTTCCTCCAGGCCCCTGCTTCCGTGCTTGGCCACCAGCTCGGGAACGGCCAGCCGTCGCTTGCCGATCTCCGGGGGGCTGGTAGGGCAGAGGGGGCGGCAGCCAGTGGCCACCAGGGGGCTGTGTATGCTGGTGGTGATCCGCACCATGTGGTCCACCACCCCGTTGTCCCGGGGCTCCCGGGGGAAGCTGAAGGAGAGGCTGTTCTTGATGCGCCGGGCCAGCTTCTGGCTGGCCGTCCTGGTGGCCGCGGCTTTGGCCACCAGGGGCTTCAGGTCGGGCCACTCTGGAGTGTAGCTCTCACAGAACTGCTCTGCAATCGGATGGGCCTGCAGCCGCCGTAGCCTGCAGAGGGTCTCGAACCGCCCCGTCTTCAGGATCCACTCCTTCAGGCCTCGTCCCCGGACCAGGTCTATTGCGTTTATGTCCGCACCTGGACACAAAGAGAGCATATTCAGGTGATGTCTAGGTCGAGTTGGGACACTGAGGTGTTTGATGTCTACTGCAGAAGAATAAGGTGTTATGTGAATGCAATTAAATGACTCCACCATGTGGTCATTGTTGGAAGTTGCAACACAGACATTAAACATGACATTGGACACATGCATGCAATTTTGACTGTGTGAATGCAGTTGTCACATAGGCTAATTCTACTTATTATAAAATATAAACAAAATCCAAATGTATTCTATTTTTTATACAATTTATTAACTTATTTTCTAGTAATCCTACTAATAAGTAAAAATAACAATTCTACCAATATACGAAAACACAGTGATGGGTGATTTATGAAATAAAACACAGAGGATAGATAATTAACAATCACAGTTACTGTCAATAATAGATGTGCTAAGTACTAAGATAAATAATTGACTAATCTGACAAAAGTGGATTGTAGGTTGGTAGGGAAAGTATCTGCCTAGAAAACAGAACAGGTGCATATAGTAAGTAATTAAAGGTCAAGTCAGCAATTGCAAGCTAATTGTAAGATAATACACATCAAATTCACCAAATATGTTACAGTGGGCACAGCTGGGTGACAGGTGATCAGATAGTGGCTGGCTCGAATCCCATTGCCTCCTGGCCAAGTGCCGAGGTGTCCCTGAGCAAGACACCTAACTCCAACTGCCCCCCAGTGGTTGGATGGCGCCATGCATGGCAGTGTGTGTGTGTGTGTGTGTGTGTGTGTGTGTGTGTGTGTGTGTGTGTGTGTGTGTGTTTGAGAATGGGTGAATGTGAGGGTATCATACAGCGCTTTGAGCGGTTGGACAAGCGCTACGTAAATGCACCATTTACCATCCATTGGCCTTTGAGATGTATCCGATAAAAAGCATGCCTCTAGAGTCTCTAGACTAGACTCTTACCATGCATGAGCAGGGCGGACACACATTCTTCACGGCCCTGGAGGCCGGCTTTGATGAGCGCCGTAAAGCCCCGGGGATCTCTCACCTCGGTGTCCACGCCAGGGAAGTAGTTGAGAATGTAGTTCAGAATGGTGGTAAATCCTGCGTTGGAAAGAAAACTGGATTAGGATGGCAAACCGGGGAAAAAAACAACACATTTTGTCACACACTAGATAGGCCATGATCTAACGGCCACGGGTTCCGTCGTACAGTACCAGCCTGGGCCGTGATCATGAGAGCCGTGTTGCCATCATAGTCCTGGTGGTTGATGTCTATGTGCGGACACGCGTGCAGCCCGTACACTATGTCTACAAAGCCGCCCGTCACAGCCACCATCAAGCCATTCTGACGGGTGAGAATGTTAGATGCACACAACATGAGGCCACAAATCAAATGGCATTATATGCTAGGTTCAATACATGAGGAGGCTGTACCCCCACAGACAAGCGAGACCAGGGCGGAGACATCAGGAGACTGTCGGCTCAATAATGGACATGACTGCAGTGCTTTGAAAAGGCACAATAGGCTCTTTGTTATGTTTTCATATGCAATCTTGTGGACTAATTTGTGTTTGACAACAGTATGCTGCATAGAGAGCAACGGAGGAATGAGCGTTTGAACGTGTGAAAGTTGGGTGCATTGGATAGGCTAGTGGGTTAGAAAGTGCTCTGAACATATACAAGTAATAATGTAATAATACTGTATTTGCCATTTGAACATTTCCAATTGAAATGAGGATTAACATCTTGAAAATATTTAGATTTGCTAGTGTTGTCTTTGTGAAACTGATGGTAAAGCCATTGGGGGCAACAATATAGCAATATGGTGGAGAGACCAGGGGTGATTCACAGAGACGTCAGGAGTCTCCTCTAATGGTCGCACCCTGCAATTGCCGTCCAGCTCCATGGCGTCCTCCTGGGACACGCCTCTCTTCAGGATCTCCTGCAGCGCCTGGCCGTCGTTCCAGGCGCACGCCTCGTACAGCGTCCGTGCCGCGCCCTCATGCGCGCCGGCGCCACTGCCCTCCCTCTCGTACTCGGGGAACGCCGAGTCGTCCGAGAGCACGCTGTCCGAGTCGTGCCAGTCTGGCTCCTCATCCTCGTCCTCTGACGGGCCGTCGCCCAAGTCCGGGTCGTCGCACGCGGTCGCCATGGGAACCCCCCCGTCCCCCCCGCACAGGGGTCACAGCCGGGAGGCAGGACCGCCGGGCTCCACCCACATCCTGTCGGGGTGCCGGGACAAATGTTAACTAGCACCTCCGCTCACAACTCACGTATGTCTGACTACTGTGGGGAAGGAGGAAGGGTAGTTGGTCTAGGAGCGCTGAAAGGGGATGGGTAGAGAGGAGTGCCAGACAATCAGCTACCTCCGAGTCCCTCTGAACCAATAGCACACAATCATTGTGTGCTATTGGTTCACACCACATTATACATTCTGGGCCTATTTATAAAGTTATTATATGTATTTCATTAACTGTAGGCTATGTCTGTGACTGCAACAATTACATTTCTCCTCAGGATTACATACAGTGTAATCTAGGTGATTATTTTTCTCTATTTAGATGGCCAAATAGAAAAGTATGTAAACAATAATGCAAAAACATTATACTATGCTTTATCTAACTCATGTCTGATGGTCTGTCTTGCTTCTAGAAGGTAAATACCCAGTCCATAAATAGACCTGGTGACCTAAGCAGGCTCTGATCTGTAAGGCAAGACGTTACCTAAAGAGGATGAGAGGTTTCACCTCAGCTCTCCTGTTGAGCCTGATCCAAGACTGACAGGATATTAGATACAACATGTAGAGCAGAATTGTTTACATGCTACAACTGCAGACAAATGATTTTATGCTCCACGAATAAAAAGTACAAACTATATATATTGTTGACCACTGACCATTGTTGATACAGTATATGTGCATATACAATATACTGTATATATACAGTATACAGTATATGCAGTATATGGTCAATAGTTCACAATTGCTTTATTTACATTTGATGAATATACTGTATAATACATACTAGGTTTGACCAGTCCAGGTTGCTTTCTGAAACCCACAGATACTAGCCTCAGGTATAAAAAAGAACCGCTACAGTAATTTTGCCAACCTACTTGCTATATTTAGTAATCTTCTGTCGCTCTCCATACACAGAGGATCCAGGACTTGTGTGTGTGTGTGTGTGTGTGTGTGTGTGCGTGCCTCTTTTTGTGTGAGCAACACACACAATGTATGAGGAATTCACCTCTAAATCTGCGGTGGCTCTTCATCTTACTACTTCGCCTGTCTTACCCATTACAGCCAAGTGTCAGCATCTCTCTTTGTTGTTACAAGAAAGACGACATCGCTCCTGTCATTTAATCCCAACAGAGCTTCTGTTTTCATTCCTGTGCTGTTGTTCCTCGCAGAAGAATGCAGAGATCGGAACCACGCACACACACACACACACACACGCACACACACACGCACACATGCACACACACACACACACACACACACACACGCACACACACACGCACACACACACGCACATACACACGCACATACACACACCCTCGCACCTCCGCCTGCCACTGCTGAACAAACAGCACTACAAAGAGGACTCCTATAACTCCACTATGTCCTGTGTCCTGCCTGATGGCCCACGGCACAAAACAATCTGCACTCAGGCAACTTCCTTTGGTATATATAGGCCTACTGCTGAGGTCTGTGTAGTGTCAATGAACCGGAGACTGGAAATCAAAGATAACGTTTCACCAAGAATTAAAAAATATATATTAAGATAAGGATAATATATATATATAATATCAACATTTTTACATACCCTATAATGAGTCAATCCAGGATGGGTTGTCCTCTTCTCTGTGTGTCTCTCTGTGATCTGAATGTTAAAGCGTCTCCATGAGGCCAAGGCATCCCCTTTGTGCTGGTTTCCTCTCCACCTGTGGGTCCTGCATGGGCAGGACGTGACCCCCTCCCTCCATCCTCCTCTGCTCCTGGCCACTTAGAGGATCGGCCGCAATCCTCCCAGGTCCCAACATGGACTCTGCGGTCTTAAATCAGACGGCATGCTCCCGCCCCGCTCTCATCCCGATTACGGGAGATTTGAGGATTAGGGAGTGACCGGCTTGCCATGTCTGTTGGGCTAGCTCCTGCTGCTCTCTTGCAGCGCTCTCTCCTCTCTCCTCTCTCCTTCTCCTCTCTCCTCTCTCCTTCTCACTTTATCGGGATCTGCCCATGAGCCACAACAGAACAAGACTCGCTGGCTGTCCAAGATGTTTGCAGCGTGCCTGAATCACAGCACTGCACGTGATGATGTGGACCCCCTTTGCTGCGTGGACCCAGTGTGGCTGTTGAGAGAGAGGCGTGTGTGTGTGTGTGTGTGTGTGTGTGTGGGGGGGGGGGTGGTGGATCGTATCCCGCTTTTTTGCCCTCATTTCCAGTGAGGGGAAGACACAGATGAACACAATGTCATGTTCACACAAATGCTGTATTTCAAAGACAGCAAACACATGCGCGCACACACACACACACACACACACACACGTACACACACCTACACACACACACACATACATACACACACACACACGGACACGCACGCATACACACACACGCACACGCACCCTAACAAGTTGGCATACTAAATACAAATGGGTTGAGGAAACTGATTTTGTTTTTTGTATCTTAAAAATATTAGGCTACGTAAATAAATAAATAAATAAATATAAACAAAGTTAAAACCACGTTGATCTAGCATCAGGTTATTCTAAAATCAGTGTTGATGAGTACCGGTAAGCATTTTTCAGTGGTACTCACTATTACAGTAGAGTGTAGGAGTTGGTGAAGATGCATAGCCTGCCCTCTTCTGACCAAACAGTGAAGTGCGGTTATAGCCTTTGTATAAAACGTCATTCACAACAATCCAGCAAGTTAACAAGGGTGTTATCTAGACCAACAGCATGTTAAACACACAAACATTACATCTGACAAACACTGTATAGGCTACCCTCTACTTACTGTCCATATTGGCTACTTATTGCAATGCCATTTGTGTGTTTCAAAGTTAAGACTGCATGTATAACAGTATTAGGCTATATCTGTATTCATTCTGACGAGGAAATTGAGAAGGGAATTTATGTGTTAACCAGAGTGTAAATGCCATTATTCCTCCACTAGCAACACCATTGCTTTTGATCCAAATGCCTGCCTATAAACCTGTGCTCAATCAGGTCCATAGTAGGTTATAAAGCTACTCACTATACATGTAGGTCTTGTCAACCTACACAAAGGGGCTATATTTAGAAATGGCTAAGATGGACTGCATTTATGGCCAAGAGAGTGGGGAGTTGCATTAGGGGCCCGATAACAAACATTTTAGGCAGAAATAAGGGCAGCTCCGACACATCGTGAGTTATTGCACATTAGGAAGTGAAGCAGAGGAAAAGGAAATACTCTTTTAGTGGCAAAGGGATGCAAAGCAGAAAGTATATTGTAAGGGCAGAGTGGAGCGACGCAGAGATACAATGGATGTTGCATTAAGGAAATAAACAACTAAACTGATGGAGAGTATCACAGTGTTTCACCACATATACTGTATTCAAAATAAGAGCCATGTTTGTTTGCTCACCGTTCTGTGGCAGAGATAGAGAACCAGACACGACCAGATGGGGGCAGCAAAAGCTAACCTCCAGATGGCAAGTTGTTGCTGTAGGCTCCAGAAACAAGTTGTCACAATAACAAATGCTTGTGCAGATATTCCCGGGCAAGATTGTGTCTTTTTCACAAATGAATACAATTTTGACATAGAGTATTATATGAAAGAACATTTTGTTCATATTTCCACAACCTGATACTATTACAACTTGCCACTATAGAATATTGTACTTCAGTGATGGGTTACTGCCAGAATTATACAGTATAAGAAGGTTACTGCACGGGGGCCAGTTGTGCCTGACCCAATCCATCATGCCCACCACCACAATACCCAGCAGAGGGTAACATTACAGGAAACGCACTGCGTCTCTGGACTAACTTTAGCTAAGTATTTCTAAAGACAGACATGTGCTGAGCTAAAATTAGATCCCTGGCAGCCTATACAGGACCGGTCTTAATAGTGCTTGGCGTTAGCTTGGGAGGCGTGTGCGCTCAGCTCCATTATATTCAGTTACGTGAATACCCCAGCCTCCTCCTGCGAAGCCATAACTCAGCCTCTTGCTCTGACGAGTTCATAAGACTTAATCAGCAGTTATATGATCCTGCTGCAAGGAGCCGAGCCAGGCTTCGTGGCAAGCAGCAGATTTGGGGATTTGGTGAGGGGGGAGTATTCACACTAGCAGGCGTGTGACGTGCGTGTGTGTGTGTGTGTGTGTGTGTGTGTGTGTGTGTGTGTGTGTGTATTTGTGTGTGCGTGCGCGTGCGCGTTTTTTGCGTGCGCGTGCGTGTTTGTGTGTGCGTGTGTATGCGTGCGTGCGTGTTTGTGTGTGTGTGCACGCACTTGCGTGCAGTGCTTGCGTGTGTGTGTGTGAGTGTGTGTGTGTGTGTGTGTCCTGACTTGAGGCCTACTAAAAAAAGGAATTTCGCCATGAAGAGCTCTACTAAGAGAACAATTTGTTAAGAGGGAGTATTTCTAAGTCTACAATCAAATACCCAGTAACCACCAAATGGAGTTGGTTGAGGACTCCTGTAAGTCTGCTTTGTATTAGGTGTTACACCAATAATACTACTATAATCACTTTAATTTGTGCCTACGATTATTATTGATTGTTATATGAACACCATAACATGTGGTAGACAGTGTTATTTTAATGATTGATGATTTCAGTAATGAATTCTTAAAGCTTATATAATGTTGTTGAATGTAATGTCTCTCAGATCAAGTAGCATTTAGCACAACAAACATTAAAAAGGATTATTTCACAATAAACTTCTAAGATTAACACAAATATTTTGCTGGATTTTTCCAGGTAAAAACAAGTGCATTGTGGTCAGGGATAAGTACATTATAATTTCCACAGCAGTTTAAGGCTGTAAACAGAGACAACATTTTCAAGCCAATAATTATGTGATATTCTTAATTTCACTTCAGTATTACAGACACTGTTTGCGTGTTCTTATATTTTGAAATAGTATTTAAATAATTATTTTTTCTTGGCTGCTTGTTGTAACGTGAATGGGTACCTTGTTTGCATAATACTGGTCTTAAATTACCTTTAGTTGTGAATGGGGCCCACCCATTAAAACCAATTTGTTTAGCATCCAGATCATGAATACACAAACACACATTCATTATAAGTTACAAGTCCTTATACAGTACCTTGGTGTAAATCTTGTTTTGGCTGCTGTACTGTACATTGTGTGTGTGTGTGTGTATGTGTGTGTGTGTTTGTGTGTGCCCAATCTGTGACAGTGTCTTTAAAATAGAGGGAGTCGTTCTCTGTGGCCTGTGTTCTCATGCCTTATTTGGGGCTGCACCGCAGCAGTTCACTAAATCCACGTGTCACTGAGGATGGGTCAGAGATAGACAGCATCGCCTACGGAGGGTTCCAGAAGAGACGAGAGAGCATACAGCGTTGGGGGACACTGAGAAGGAGGGAGAAAAACACAACAACAAAAGCAGATGGATAACAGAAGGGGAGAGGTTTTGGGGGGTGGCGATCCCTTGTTAACCAATGAAGAATAAGAAAGACGGATTTGAGGGAGGGTAACATGGCCGGTCCTCAAGGAGGATACCACAGCATGACTGACACACCCCTGCTTCAGTATTCGCGGTGAGACCGTGTAACACACATGAGGCCCAAGAGTTTCTGCTCTCCTCTGTTTCCAGGGGGACGCTCTGTATAAACGGATCAGGTTGGCACAGTCGGTGGCACTAGTGAGAGGGGGGACGTCAGGGCCTCACGCCACCTGTGTGTGTGTCTCCGATATAGGGGACAGAGAAGTGGGAGGCCCCGTGGGGGGTCTGCGACCAAACACGAGCCCCTGCCGAGGTCAGCTATTCACGTGCGTGACGGTTCTTGTGGGTCAGGCGGCTGGCTGTGGCGTTGGTGCTCAGAACCACAGACAGACAAACAAACAGACAGAGAGAGAGAGAGAGAGAGAGAGAGAGAGAGAGAGCAAAACCAGGCTCCACGGTTACAACAGCCTGGGATTTGGAGAGGAGGGGGCGGGGGTAAATCGGTTAAAGCCGGAGAAAGTGAGGCAGAGCGACGGAGGGGAAAAGGAGCCCTTGTGAGAGAATGAAGGCTATTCAGAAGAACCAGGGACGCACTGACCAGATACTGGGGGCCATGGCTGACATGCTGACATCCTTGGCTGTGCCCAATCAACAGTGGGTGAGTGCCACTTGATGTCTCTGCTTGACTCTGTGTCATGTACAATTTGTTCTTTAGCTTAATTTGTTTAGCTTACCATGAACATGCATCTGTTATGTTGTGCTGAAATAAAGTGTCATATTTATTCCAATCGGTATGTCTGAATAGTCACGTGGAGCTTAACAAATGTGGTGAAGTTATATTTCATCTGAATGGAACAGGTTATAGACTTACGTTGCATTTAGGCAACACTTAACCCTTTAAACCCTACGGGTCTTTCGGATGTTTTTCACTGCTTTCTGTAATAGCTATCATCAAGTATTTTATGTCTTTGACATCAGCGCCCTCTCAGCTACAATTATGATAATATCACAAAATATTGTTTTTAAATGTAACTCACTGTTTATGTTTTTAATTCTGATAGGCTTTGCGGCAATATTTCTCATTAATTGATAATGAAAAAATCTAAAATTAAAGCAACAATTGTATTTATCTTAACAGTAGGATTAAGTATGATATCACTAGTAAGCCTATTTTTCTAGATAGGCATTCGACGTGAGGATGTACCGGTATATGACCCAGCATTAGGAACGGTTTGATTTATTTTTAAATTAAATAGGCTACGAGATTTAAACGAGAAACTGCAAATTTCAGGAATCTATATCCTGCTGTTTTACAATGTCTCTCATTGTTGTTACATATGACACAATGTTAGATGGATGTTATCAAAGTTGTTTTCAATGTTATGGTCAGCTCAGAGCCATTTGGGTCAGCTGTCTGACAGACCTGACCCATGGACGTGGCTAGCTCGCTGGTAAGCTAATACAAATTCACCCAATATCTCCTCGAGTTTCGCTATCTTACCGTTCTCTGTGCGTGTTGAAAAATTATCAGATACTTCTACACAGCCCTGGCTCCATAAATAGGAACATAATAAAAAGTGGTGAACACAACACTCACAACAACAAAGCCATTGTACTATACGCTTTGCGTCACAATGCGTTTTAATGTGTGAGAGAGATATTGCATTGATCTGAGCTCGAAGCTAGCAAGCATTCTCGAGTGACTGACCCTGCCTTTAAGTTGCACAGCAATAGTCACCACCTAATTGACTATTTAAGGAATGAAAGATCAAATATACATGAATCTGCATGTGGCAACGCTCTCTGATATCTCTGAAGTCTGAAAGGTGATATAGACAAAACGGCCCTCCTAATGGCATGTATATACACAATACAATCAATGCAGTGGAAGGCAGCACAGCGTAAGTGCTAAAGCATAAACGTAGGATAATGGCTTACGGTGGAAATTCGTCCGAGGGCTTCCTGGAATCATAACGATCATGACCTCTAAATCTTTCTTCCCTGCCTACACAAACACGCACACACACACACACACACACACACACACACACGCACACACACACACACACACACACACCACGGTGAATCAAAGTCTCCATAAACACATTCCCGAGTTCAGATGTGTGAGTGTGACCAGACCTGACATATACGGCTTCGCTATTAGCTGGTCATAAACCTATAGGTGGGTAAAGCCACACAAGTTGGGAGTGCGAGAGATGGACTTAGCATGAGAGAGAGAGAGAGAGAGAGAGAGAGAGAGAGAGAGAGAGAGAGAGAGAGAGAGAGAGAGAGAGAGAGAGA
>JAODUE010043661.1:0-19090 GCA_027564755.1 Amblyopsis hoosieri | reverse complement strand
CTGAGACTTTTTTATTTATTATCTGTGTGTGTGTGTTTTTTTTTTTGTGTGTTTGTGTGTGTGTGTGTGTGTGTGTGTGTGTGTGTGTGTGTGTGTGTGTGTGCGTGCGTGTGCATGAGAGGAAGAAAGACAGGAATAGGAGGAGTCAATTAGATGTGAAATGAAAGAGGGAGAAAGATGGTCTATAGAGTAAAGAGTTTGACAAATGGACAGAAAAAGAATAGTCTGGAAATATCATAGTGTCAAGTACTGTACAATCTCTACATTCCCATACAAATGAATTGCATTTGGCTTCAATTAAGTGGCTGTGTTTGAACAAATGAGGACCTTGTGGACTGGTTGAAGGTGGTCCAATCTTCTATTAGCAGCTGTGTTTTGAAAATCAATCCTATTTGCAATACTTCAATGACAAACCACTTTGAGTTCGCAGACTTACAGATTTACAGAGCAGAACAAATGGTCGAGCTTGCAAGATCAGGAGGTTTTATCATTTACATGTGTGGTCCAAGAAAATAGAGCATATACCTTCATTGGTCCACATGCACTCTACATACTATAGCATACCTACACACCTTCCAAGACAAAATGATGTGAAAGTGCTCACTTAGCCCTTAGATACCGCCACAAAAAAATAAAATAATAAAAAAACAATGTTCCCGACAAAGACAATATTTGATGCTCCAAACACCCCCTAAACTCACACACAGACACACGGATCTATGCATCTTCCATGACAACTATCCAATTGAAAATGAAATATTGCCTAAACTATCCAATTACGTGGGAGAAAGGTTTGAGCGCACCGCAGCATGAAATCTAATCTTTTTGTTTTCGTTACTATCTTGGCAGGTAGCAATTGAGGAATCTAGCTCTGTCTCAGAATGTCACATTATACCCCCTTCTGCAACATATGAACACACGCACACGCACGCACACACACCATGCGCCCGTACTGTCAAGTTGCCAGGCTGATTGTAGCTGTCATGTCACGACGTGTATGACCTCTGTGTGTGTAATAATACACACGTGTCGTCTACAGGATATATTCCCGCGGTGTGTGTGCGTGCACGTGTGTGTGTGTGTGTGTGAAGGCAGAACAGCAGGGCAGGACATACTGATGGGCGTTTGAGTGATGAGCTGTCAGATTTCACACAGACAGAGCAGGAGACGTGAGGCGTGAATATGGAGTCACAACAGACTGTGTTGTAGCGAGAGAGAGAGAGAAAGAGAGAGAGAGAATTCGCCCCAATGACGGGACACACTTCCCAAGCGGAAGGAGATATAGAGTGCCTCTCCCCTCACCCCTCTTCTCCTCTGCTTCGCTGTGAGCACCGCAATAATGGATTCAGATCACATACTCTACTGTATTTCGTAAATACAGTATGTGGACTTCATATGTTTAAGCCTGTATGTTCGCATATGGTTTTCTTACAATGTGCTGCTCTTTTTGACTATACAATATCACACTTTGTATACTGTTTTGCGTTGTTTGCATGCGGTAATATACAGTATGAAGCAGATATTGTACTGTATACGTATAGCGCGTGCTACTAAACAAGCATATTACAATGATTATTGTAGTAATGCAGTATACTTTACACACAGTATGTAGGACGGAGGTTAAAGGTTCAGTCAGCGATTGTAAGATCTACTTGTTTTGTCCAATTCAGTATTTCGTCACGGTCCCCTAGCTGCCACTTCGTGCGTGCTGAAATAAATAATCTGGTGTTTCTAAACAGCCCTGGCTCTGCTAATAGGAATACAAAGCAAGTGGTGCAGGCCGCACACAACAACAACATCCTAGCCTTCACAATTTGTTTACAATGGTTGGGGCGGAACTTCTGAGGGAGTGCCCTACGGCAGTGAAGGGAGACATTCTTTTGTTTTGATCTAGTTGAAATGCCAACAAGATTTCTCCAGAATCACTCATTATACCTTTAATCATGTAGATTGTTCATATGAGTTAGCCTGGAGAGAGAAAGAGAGGGAGAGAGAGAGAGTGAGAGAGAGAGAGGGAGAGAGAGAGAGAGAGAGAGAGGGACGTCTCCCAGAGGGGACAGGATGTGGTGTTCTCACCCCATCTCCCCGTCCTGTCCTACCTTCTGTTTGCACCTTCCCTTCTTTCCTCTCCTCTTCTCTCCCTCCCTTATCTCCCTTCCTCCCCCTTTTCCATTCCCCCAGTTCTCCTCCCCTCCCCTCTCTCTCCTGCAGTGTACTGTACTGTACATGTATGTATCTGGGTAACAGAGAGTGTTCAGAAGGCAGCGTTCAGCACCAACACCAGAGCTCTACAATCAGCCTCTTCTTCAGAAGCAATCGGCCGCACTCTTATTGGGCCAGATTGCCATTTAACACCTGATGTGTTGCTTTGCACCTGGGGAGCAGTTCAGACCCAGATCTCTGCGTATACAAATCAATATACAGTGTATATACAGTATATATATATATATATATATATACCGTAGAAAATACAGAAAACCTTGTCTGTGCACTGTGTCGACACCATTAGGAGATTTGTGTGTTTGCGGTTGGGGGGCCGTGTTTGGGGTAGATAATCGCTACAAGGTATTGTCAAGGACAAAAGACACACGCACACACACGCACACACACACGTGCACACACACACACACACAATGGAGGTCATAAAAACATGCACACATTTACACTATAATCCTGTCTTTCATGTCAAAGGCCCTAATCATTTCTGCTGTTATCTGCGGCCCGGCAGTTTGCGACGCGCGCCTGGGAAGTTATTAACCGTTGATCTGAGCGGAGATATGTCCTGCTGGAGAGACACAACAAAAAGAGATTAGGGAAGAGAGATGACAGGCAACTGAGAGATTATAGGTAGACCTTTTGTCACCCTCGATAACCGCAGTTTAGCTAACGTTTGATTTGCATGACAGTTGAACCTCTGTAAATCCTGAGTTCATTAATTGATTAATGATTGTGAATAGAAGCCAACTGAATGTTCTTTATAGAAAATATCATGTACTGAAATATTTCTAGGACAAATCAGACTCCTTGTGAAAAATCAGTTGGTAGTTGTCGGCAAAAGGAGACGTGAGATTTGTTGTTGGGAGGACATGTAGAGCATTCAAAGGCAGACGCCGTCGTAGGTGTGACGCCTTTCAGTTCCCTCCACAGTGTCAACATCGCATTGATGTTTATTCTTCTCTTTTCGACAGCTCCTCAGATTAGCCTAGTGTCACTGACACTGTGATATGGCCATCTTATTGGCCGTGCTGACGTAGAGCTGAGACCTAATCGGTTCTCATGTTCCCCACAGTGGCATCTGACACAGGCAGCACACCCCGACAGCATGCAGACAATGTGGAAACGCACCTGTGCGTCAGATGAGGCAGAAATACTCGCAGACATGCACACCTTCAGTCACAATAGAACACTGCTGCAAACACAAAACACAGACTCCAGACCTGCTTTGAAACCACAACTATTGCAACAGTATGTTTACACCTAAAGGCAGACCAAGAAAGAGATTCATGAACACGCTCTAACTTAATCCAAAGAAACTGTACAAACTCCTGGGCAAGTAAATGTAGAGCATATCAAACTAACTTAAACCAAATACAACATCAAACTAACAAATGGCATGGTCATGAGATCTGTCTGACATCCACAGCAGGAGGTCAGGAATGTTCTCATGTTTTATAGTATTTTATAGTGACAGCAGTGCAATGTTGTCGGAGCTAAAATCAAGATTCATACGGAATCAGCAACCGGATTGATGTATTTCTTACAGCAATTAGTTATTCCTAACTGAAACTATAGACAGAAACATACATAGGGATACATTGTATTCATTAATTCTGTATGGAAAGTTAATAACATAACAAAAGTTTGTCCTTAATATTACATCATCATAGACCTTTCCTTTGAACAGGCAAAGAGAATCTCGACTGCAACATGTATTGCTGCCAATCATTTATTTACCAGTCCGGTCCAATCTCCTGAACCATAGATTGTGGATCCTCCTGCTTCTTATTTAAAGGTGTTGGTTTAATCCCCGTAATGGCCTGTATATTTCCAGATATATGCCTAGTTTATCTGTATAGCCATTCATTCCAGTCCCAGCTAGTCAAGGTTATCTTCAGCCCTGTAGAGAAAAAGGTCTCTAAAGGTATCTCCATTCCAGGGTAGCCATGTGTCCATGTGACAGTTTATCAGCTATTACGGAATATAGAGCATGGAAAAGGTCGGTTAGCAGTACAGTAGCCACATACTGCTAACACCAGCTTAATGTAATGGAAGCTGACAGATCTGTGTATTTATTTCCCACCCAGACTGGAGTCTCCCACTCGCTCCCTACGGATGGAGGCACCTAAAGGCATCCAGATCCTAGCAGAGGCCGGAGACATCCAGGCCACATGCCGGAGCGAGCTGCGCCTCGAGTCCAAAGACGGAGAGGTACACGCCTACTGCCCTCTAACCTGCCATGCCAGATATCTGTGTCTGTTAGACACATCCATCTGGGGAGTTAATTAAACTGTTTTTAAAATGAAATGCAGGCCTTTCAACAAATACTTGGCAGGTGATTGGATGAACCTGTGAACCAGCAGAGCCTGTTGTTAAATCCACTCTTGCACTAGAAAAGTCAGGAGAAGAGTGAAACCATATTTTCCACTGAGAAAAGCCTTTGCTCTTCTAATAAATTAGCAAGTCACCTTCGTCACACCTAAACCACGCCTGTAGCTGATTGGCCACACAGTAGGTTTACTGGCCTGAAGCACCATTTCCAAGCTCTCCAGACTGATTCTGGAGGCAGTCAAACTGAAGCTTGTGAACTCTGGATGGTCACGAGAGGTTAGCTGACATCAAGCCATGATGTCTATTTTTATTTATGTTTCATAAGAAAGCTACTCTCAGTTGCTTCATATAAGCCTATAAACAGACATATATAGCCTATACATGAAAAACATGTTTCAAACTTTTTTCATTCCTAAACATTTGTTGTTGTTTATTTATAACATGTTCCCACTTTGCTTTTTCACAAAAGACACAGCACTTACATTCTATGCTAAAACAGCTTTTTATTTAATTTTTTAAACATCCATTTTTTAAACAAAGAATTGTCACCGCATTGCCAAACGTTCTACTGTAAATCTTCCTAGGGCATAGGGCCTGCGGAGGGCTTTGAATTAATAAGCACCCTTATCACATCACTTGTTCTATCTCGCCTCCTTCCTTCCTACCTTCCAATCCTTCCTCCTTGGCACACACGTCCTTCCCTCCTCCACCCTTCTCTCTCATGCACCGCTCCCCAAATTCATCACGCCTTGCTGCGCTGATAAAAGGATTTCCCCGCTTAGCTTTCAGCAGTCACGTCGTGTCAGGCCTGTTAAAATCAGCCGAGGGGGGATTAGAGAGAGCAAAGTGTTTAAAAGTTTCCCACAAAGAAGACGGTACGCTGATAAAGCGGGGGGGGGGGGCAGTCCGCCGTGTGAGATGAATGAAAGCTGAGCAGCGCAGAGGCAAAGGGTGACCTTGGGGTCCGTCCAACGCGACGCAATTAAAAGTAATCAGGATAGAAGTTTAAACTGCGCCCAAAACAGGCTCCCCTCTTCGCTTTCACGGACATTTGCTTGATAATAAGACGGGCGTGCGCCACCTTTTCTTATAATTAGAGCCACAGTCCATTACGGTTCGCTTCCTAAGGTCCATTTGTCAGCCGTCTGTCTCCAGGCAGACCGGACACGCACGCGCACACACACACACACACACACACACACACACACAGGACCCCATTGGCACGGTTGCTGCAATTAGCAGGGAGGTTTTGTCCATTTGACGAGAGAACACACTAACGGAGAACACGCACGCACACACACACACAATCACGTGCTCACAGAAACAGAGGCAAAAGCTTCACCGCAAACAAGCATCCGCGACAGGTATGCGGCACGAACATACACACACAAAAGTCTATTGAGTCCACTCTCATTGCCACACACATTCAAAAGCCAAGCTCTTACTACTTAAACACACACACACACACACACACACGTACTGCCGATTCTCCTGACTGCCACACACAATCAGCCCAGCTACATTACATACCACTCTATTTCACACACACACACACACACACACACACACACAGTGGCGTTGCACTGAAAGCTTTGCTCAGTAGCAGCTGACTGAGGAGTCAGTTGAGACGGTGCTTTTACAGTGTTCCAGGTCATTTGATGGCAACGCTTCCCCAAGGCGCTCACTAATGGCTCCTTTACCTTTTTTATTTCTGAAGAGCCTTCCTCTCTCCTCCCCAACGAGGGCTCAGATACAAGCCTTCCGCCCGGCCCCGGGGGGCGGGGTAGGGGAGGTCTCTGGGGGGAAAGAATAGGGCTGTACGGAAGGTTGTACCAAGATAGTTTACAGCGGGCGTGGGTTGAAGTGTACAAGAAGGTGAACATTTCAAGCCTGTCCCATGTTCTGTCCTCAGCTGTGAATGCTGTTCTAGTGGTGGGTCCTCCTTACATCACACACGTTACAGTTGGGGCGCTTACACAGTAGTAGCTTGCCCCCAATGGAACGGAGCCCGCCAAAATGACAAACATCAGAGATGGTGGCTCTGAGGCAAAACCCTGCATGGACCACCTGTACACTCATACACCACACAAACATACAGTACAGCATACAGCTGAGGAGTGTACTGTATGTATATATCCAGCAGGATTATACTGCCCCAAACATTGACCGGGATGTCCTGTTTGAACATCTTCCTGCCATATTGGCTGAATCTCAGAACATCGCCTCAATCTTAATTACTTAAAGTTAATTTTAAATTACTTAATTACATCTCTCTCCCTCCCTCCATCTATCTCTTTCTCTCCTCTTCCTCTTCCTCTCTCTCTCTCTCACTCTCTCTCTCTCTCTCTCACCTCTCTCTCTCTCTCTCTCTCTTGGGGATTTGGAGGCATTTAAGAAAATGTGGGACTACAAAAATGTGTTGTTTTGTTTCGATCGAGAGGGTGAAATAACTTTTCACTTTTCACTATCTCTCCTCTCTCAATTCAATTCAATTCCATTTGCTTTATTGGCATGAAAGTTCAAAGACAATGTTGCCAAATCATTGTGTGTGTGTGTGTGTGTGTGTGTGTGTGTGTGTGTGCACGTGTGCGTGTGCTCAAGTGTTGTGTGTGTGGTGTGTGTTTGTGTGTTTGTATGTGTGTGTGTATGTTCATAAAGGTAATTCACTGTCCATCAGCTTGTGGCATGCAAACACACATTTGGCAGCGAGACATGTCTTCTCACATTCTCCTAGTAGTGTTTTTAATTTTGAGAACTCATTTAGTTCTTCGAAGCCTGTAATTTCAGATTCTAATTTATTAAAGTGATTTCTTACTTCACTAAATTCTTTGCATTTAAGGAGGAAGTGCATCTCTGTCTCAACCTCTCTCTCTCTCTCTCTCTCTCTCTCTCTCCCTCTCTCTCTCTCTCTCTCTCTCCTTCTTCTAATTATTATTAAATCTTTAGTCAGAACTCGGGTTAAATTAGACCATGCCTCTTGTTCAAAGATGGATGACCTATAGAAAGTTTTAAGAAAACATGGGATTATGAAAATGAAAATGTGTTGTTTGGCAGTTTGTTCATTTCGGGAGGAGTGACTTGATTTACTTTGTGGTGCATCTTGTAAGTTTATTGAATAAATGTGTTGTTAAAATTAAAAAATGATCTCTCCTTCTGTCTCTCCCTCTGTTTTTCTCTCTCTGTCTCTCTCTCTCTCTCTCTCTCTCTCTCTCTGTATCTCTCTCTCCAGATCTCTCTGGACGCCAAGAGGATTCGCCTGCTGCGTCTGCCAGAAGGGAAGGCCTCTGCGGGCTCCCAGCCTCCAGGGACCAGGCAGATGGTGTACGAGGTGTGTGTGTGTCCCAGTGGGAGGCTCTTCCTGTCCCAGGCCGGGACAATGTCCACATGTCAAATCAGCAACAACGTCTGTCTCTAGGACACCCACCTACACACACCTGTATGCAGTACTGTAAACTGTACGTACATTATGTGCACGGTATACGCATATGCATATACCATATGTGCATACTGTATATGGAGGGTATATACTGCATACACACACACACACATGCATATGCACATACACACACAGGCAGATAGACATTTGAAGAACTGGATTCTCAGATAGACTGATAAACAGATATCTGTGCACACTGATACATGCACCTACATGTGGAGACATTTACACATGCTACGATGTTTTATTTGAATATGGTATACACACTATTAGTTTCACAAACACACTATACTGTACATGCATACTGTACATAAGTACACAGACGCAAATAACACACACACACGCACTCACAAGTAGATATTCACACAGGCATCCTGATAACAGCAAACGCAGGGCGGAATAGAGATTCCTAACATTCGTCCTAGTCTGAACGTGTTCCACGGTTGATATGGAACAGACTCTGGGAGCGACTGGACTCTGTTTCTATAGACAATGTTAATACCAGAATGATGATCACCCGAGGCCCAGACATAACCCCCCCCGGTCCCTATCTCCTTCTTATTATCTTCCTCTCTCTTAATTTTACAGTACCTCTTTCTTATTTTTCCTGTCGACTTAGCAAACATGAAATGATTTGTTCTATGTGGCTAATGAGATACACAAGCCACACTGTGACATACGGCATTAAGTGATGGTTGGATGCATTCATTATAATGTCATTGTCCTCTTATTTTGCTTTTACCAGTATGTTTCACAATGCCCTCTCCATTGAGGGGTTGGAGTTATTTTATGGGATCTTTTTGTATAATCAGGTTTAGGGTTCCATAAAACCTGCAGTCCGTAAACTTACGGTTCCATAGTCAGCTATTTTACAGTGAATTTTCTATATTACAAGTCCATTTTAATAGGAAACTGTTTAATGGGTTGATTAGCAGTTTTTCTTTTCTCCAAATCCTCATATAATGTTATTGATGGCCTTTTGGTTCAATTTATTTTAGTTTTAGTTATTGAATGAGTGTGCAAACCAATGTGACGGTGTCTTATGTTAGCGATAAATGCTGTGTTTTGCTTGCCTTAAAACCCATACACGTCTCCCTGAAGCTACTGAATACAGCAGCAACATCAGATGTGATATTATCTGAACGATAACAAACACACACACACACACACAAATATAAACTTCTTTTTTTTAGAAAAACTGACGTCTGGAGTGTTCACTCTCCTGGTGTCTGCATACTGGGACATAAAAACAAACACAAAAAAAAAAAAAAAACATTAAAAAACAATGTGAGCCGCTCTGTTGAAACGGAGGAGCTGTGCCTTATGTGGATGCACTTGTGGTGAGGAGAAGCACATCACACACCTGTCTTTACTATCAGTGTCTACGTGACGTCTGACTTGTGTTCATTGAATTTACAAACTGCGGTCTTCTGTGGAGGGGAATGCAAGGACCTACCAGCCCCGCCAACGCACCACCATGTATATCAAGCGTGCCTCATGAGTTTGTGTTATTTTATGTTGTACATTTTACAGCTACAGAATCTAGTTTGGAGAGAACAGTGACAGCTGATGCACTTCAACTGATCAACAGTTTATATTGACGTTTCTCATGGGTTCCTGCTATACTATTGGGTCAAATACCTTTTTTAAGTGTGGCTTATTAAAGTCTTTAACAAAGCTCAATTAATGCTACAATACATAATATGATATTGAGCATTATGCCATGTCTAATAGAGGGTTCATAAGGAGTTCCTTTCTTAACATATTATTTCAATTTCTACTACCAATGTGCAACAGAAGACATTTGTAAGAATATTAGAATGGAATTCAACCTTACTGACATTTATTTTAACTTAATATGAAAATGTGTTTTTATTTTGTTTTATATTTATAACTGTGTGTGTATAACTATTGTTCACTTAACTATGTCAGGAGGCCAATGAAAGGAAAACACTGCTCTTTTTGCAAAGAAAACCTTTTTGTATAATATAGAGCACTTTGTGTTTTGTATTACAGGGCAAAAACAAACAATTAGAGATGATCAATATAAATCTGGTTAGCATGCGTGCTATTGCGTTAAACTGTTTCTCTTGCCAAGATCAAGTTTCAAACACATAGATTCAATGCAAAACCTGCTTCTTTTCTGTGTTTTCTTTTTTGTATTTAGGAGACAGGTCTTTGCATTCCCCTGAATGTTGATTGTGTAAACTTTATTAGATTTTTTGCCTTTAAAACTTCCCTTATTAGAAAAAAGAAGACATTCTCAGAGAAGCAAACGCAGAAACCAAAAAAGCAGAGTGGGAACAGTTATGAACACAGGGTGGATTAAAACAGATTATCATCTGATTATAGAGAAATTGGTTAATATAGATAATAATATACACAAATAAAAATACAATATGCAATATATGCAATATCACAAATTCCATAACTTAAAAAAAAAGTGGAAAATGAATTATCAATTCTTGATACTTAACCGTGAAATTATGGTAATACACAGCTGCAGTACAGCACTTTATTTCATAAACTGAAATAAATTATTTGTTCATCTACATTTTCTATACATTTTGAGGGTCATCCTGCAATGTAATCAGATTACTGGAAGAAGTAACCTTTCAGAGTAGCTTTTAAAATGAGTGCATGGTGATTACTTTGTATCTCCTTACATTAATTATCTTGCTGTGATGTCTGTTATCAATATTTATATTTTTGTTCCAAATGATTCATAGGTCTGAAACTGCCATACAATACATGGAGTGGTTTTTAACAATGCCGAAATAAAAAGGCTGTTGTTCAAACTGACTAGCAGTTAATTAATATTCAATATAAGAATATATTCAAAATGAGTGAATAAATCATTTGATGGCATTCTCGTGACAAGTCAAGTTATGTGCATGGGTCTATTGAGTAATTTTTTATTGTAATAATCAAATCGTACATACAAGATTTAGATTTTTACAAAAGCGAGAGACTAATAATAATGAATGAAAAATCTGTGAATAAATATTTTGATGATATTCTCATATCAAAATGTCATGTCATGCCTGTTATAGTCAACAGGCTCTAGCAGTAGTTTCACATCATAACAAAATATGTATATATATATATATGTATATATATATATATATACAGTATTTAAAAAGGTACCATATTTTGATATATCCCTTGGGAAAAATAGGCATTTTATACTTAAAAATAAATAGGCACATTTAATTTCTAAATCTGTTTAAGTGCTATTTTCATGGTGAAAATAAACTGTCTGCGTTTTCATATTTCCTCTGCTACATTTATGTTATTAAAATAGCTATTACAAGAGTCACTCTTAAATTCAAACACAAAATGGCTTGATTTAACATGCAGTGTGCCCTGTTGAGGTGGGCTGATGCTGAAACTGAGCATTCATGGTAAAATGTGATACCTACCAGAGCTAAAGTAGAAGCAAAAGCAACAGGATTTTACACACATACTGTATGTTTTTTAGTTTTGTGACCATTCTTTTTACCAGTAAGTGAACAGTCATTAAGATTGCAGCTGAGGTTTTCTGTGGGCTAGCTTTTTCCTCGGAGAATAAGATGAAGTTTGACCACACATACTGCCCCACCTCTCCAACTGGGAGCCTGATGGCTTGTGCCGAGCTGTGGTGGTTGATCTATGGATCTGGGTGACTGCAAGCCTGGAAATTGGTATTCGGTCGATTTACTTTCAGCTTCGTGGTGGCTCATAGCAGGGCTGCACCCAGTTCTGTAGAATAGCAGACATAACAGAAGTTTTCTGTTACATAAACAGCTGCGTTGCTGGAATATATATTTACATTTGGTATAGTTTTATTGGGTCTCTGATCTACAAATGAATATACTTATTTAATTATTAGCATTTTTCAACTTCAGTTTTCAGAAAACATCATTCTCAGTGCAACCATATACAGTATAGAGTAACTTAGTAAAGAATACAAAAAAATATTTTATCTTAGAACACGTGAGATATTGTATGTGCCTGGCAATGCTCTTTGCATTCAGACTTTTCAGAAAATTTACCTGGACCATTCATTGATTTCTACAAACCTATTTCAAAGAGAATGTATTTTGACTGAGAATAATATGGTAGCAAGATTAATATATTTATTAAAATGATTTTTATTCTACAATACCCTTTTAATGACAATGAATGTGATTCCAATGGGAAACAATGGGAAATTAACACTTCCTCTATTCACTAGATTATCGGTGCATATAGCAGTCTACTCACACTCAGACTCACTTCCTTGCTAATTACAGGTTGAGAACTTTATAGAAAAAATCAGTTCACGTTGTTTGTCTGGGGAGAACACATTAGTTTTTGCAAAACATTCAAGCCTTTCAAACATTGTCATAAAATTCCAAAGCTATATTACAGTTTTTTTTCTTCGTTTTTTTACAACCGAGAGAGAGAAAGAGAGAGGGAGAGAGAGAGAAAGAGAGAGAGAGAGAGAGAGAGAGAGAGAGGGACTAATAGGAAATGGGGGTATATGTAAATGCCTCGCAAAAGGCTGAATCAAGTGGAATGATTTAAAGGACCCATTCCATGAAAACCAAGTATTTCAATTTGTTTTTGGAATTAGCAATGAAGTAGTAAGCCTTTCAAAGTGGACTGTTAGCTTCCTAGTCTGTATTGGCTAAAAAAGGGAGAAGGGCGGGGAAACAGGTGAATGAGAAAAATGTGCATATGTTGCGTAGATTATTGCACACAGTTTGTTTGGTAACACCCCTATGAGGATATGGCCAGCTACGTAGTATAAAAGGCAAGGAACTGATGTTGATCGCCAGTACACAAACCATAAGTACAAGTTTAATGTTCAACATTTGCAGATGACCAAATCTGTAAACCCACCCAACGTTCAAACTGCATTTGAGTAGCCTGCACCGGTACTAGCAGTAAAACTGTCATAGCCTCACGTCAACACAGCTACGTGGAAGTCGGGGCTGGGTGGGCAGTGGCTTATTACATTTAAAGCAACAGTCACTGAAATCTGACCGTTATCTAAAGAGTTGTTGTATGATGTGCTACTCCACATAAACTAAGTGGTATTTTCACCTAAGATAGTCAACTATATTGCATTGAGAAGTCAAGGAACTGTGTCAACAAGTGAAAAGGAGCATGAAATGACTCCTTTAATGCTTAAAAGTGGATCATCAGCAGAATCCAGACTAGCTCTGATTGAAAAAAAGCTACTGTACTCTATGTCAGACTGCTGCAATATATAGTACTTGACCATTTAAATTAAGACTCTTCTTCATTTCCATTCATTTACAGTAGAATCTCTTTCCAACACATTGTTTCTTGTATTTGTCAACATCCATCTCTAAGTTTAAGTGTCAACATTTTTCTCTGGCACTGATGCAATGCATCCTTTATCCCAGTGGAACTGCAGAAATATCCCTGATCATTTGTTTGGTAAGATACTGTGCATTAGTATTTTTCTCCTTTTCTATAATAATCATAATGAAGTTGAAAAGAGTTATCTGCAGCTTTAGAGAACTGATATGCTGGATGAAAAAGTGTTAAAGCAGTTCTAACAACCATAAAAATGATTTATGTTGGACTGTAGCTCTACACGTCCCCAAACAAACATTTGGTGGGAGACTTACATCATCATTATGAGACATGACTTGTCATTGCTGATGACACTTAAGGCCTTATCTTACACCATCTCAGAGCTTAAGACACAACAACAACCTGATACATCATAAAGGTGGGAGCAGACACACACCCAGCAGATCATTTGGTTGAAAAGTTCCTCCAGCAGATCCAAAAAGTATGTGGTTCTTACATTTTCATTTATTTTAGTAAAGGTGAAATAACTAATCAAACTATATATCTCTCAAAGTCATCACACAATGTTTTATTAAACTCTTCTCACTCTCAAGCAATCAATCAAGGTTTATTCGTTTATTGATCATTTTTGGATTTCTGATTAATCTGAAATGGGTATATGAGTGACTGTTCAATTATTGTATGGTAGCTAATTACAATGTATTACAATGAGGTCAATGTAAATACCCAGGCTTGCTGGGTATTGAACGCACAAACTTGGGTGCGAAACGACCATTAAAATACAGTAGATAAGGTATAATACAAAAACACTATCATCAGTGACAGAAAGTTAAAGGTGCCGTGTATAAAATGGCCACCTGCTACAAACATTTTGAAGCAACATTTCACCAGAAGACTGTGGCATTCCAGTGTCCACCCTATCCTCCAACCTTCTCTTCACAACCTCTGCTCCACCTATCACATATATTTCAGTCCACTACTAATCTACTGGGTTCATACACCATCTAACTTCAGTTCAGTTCAGATAACTGCAGTCATCAGAGATAACAAAAAATAAGCAAACTACTATATTAATAAACATCAAGGCAAGAAGAACAAAACTGCTGAAATGCTGAAAGTCAGTTAACATAACACTGCTATATTCATAATCTTTACTTGCTTAATTTAGTTTTGAGAAAGACCATAGGAAAATAGCCATAGCCGAACAATATAATCATATATCATATCACATCCATTCTACATGCACTTCATTGACTTCCCGCCTCCGCTAGGGTTGAATACAAGGTCTCCCTCCTCACCCACCAGTGCATCTATGGAAACGCCCCCCCTCCCACACCTGAAAGAACTACTCTCTCCTCAAACCTCAACACGATCACTCCGCTCAGCGAACTCACACCGCCGCCTTCTCCCCAGGACTAAGCTCAGCACCATGGGTGACCGGGCCTTCTGTTCTGCTGCTCCTAAAATCTGGAATGCCCTCCCCGACTTCCTAAGGGCACCACAGACATTTTTATTTAATAGAGCTTATGCTTTTTAAGATAACTTGCTATTCTTTATTTATTTTTAAATTATTTTTTTATCTGTTTACTGATGTTTTTACAGTGCTTTTTATGAGTTTACATTGTAGCACTTTGAGATTTGTTCAAATGTAAATTGCATTACACATTTTTTTATTGTGTAATTTTATAATGTATTATTATTATTATTATTATTAATATAATCAACGTCAAATGGAAACTTAGTCACAATGAATAGTCCAACCATAGGTTGTGATCATTATTATTAGAACTATTTCACTAGAGAAATGTTGGTGTTCATATGCCTTGAAAATTAATATAGACAACGTATTGTATTAAAGTAACTCCTTTACGACTAAGTAGACTTCACCTCCTTGTTCGGGCAGTGAAAATAATCATTGATCATTTTAAAGTACTTTTCTATCGGCATGAACTGATTCCAATGCACAATATTGGTGTAAGTAATAGATTCACTAGAAATAATATGTTTCATAATGATTGGTTAGAATAGTTAGCAAAATCAAACTGGGGAATATGAGTCACAAGAGAATGGAATGCTGCATCTTCTCATGTTGGACTGAGGACAGACTGGAAGACTGGAACAGTGACTCTTTGTTTAGGTACAAAATGGTACGGAAGTCCCTAGCCCCAAGCTGAGCTGGTGCTAGGGACTTAGCATGCTAATTTCAGAATACATTTTGCAGTAGACATTTTTGACATGACTATACTTCTTAACATTCTCTTGATAACTTTTGTTGATATGTTTTAGGTTTTAAGCTAACAAAACTACACATAGTAAACCATTGCGATCACATCATCCAAGGCACTGTTGTAACAGTGTAATGTTAAGGGATTTAATGTGTTCTCTAACACCTGTATTTTCTATAATTCATCCATGTGTTTTATTGTCCAAGAAAACATCAGTTTCACTAGGTCACTCAGGAGTGATAATATGCACATTTTGGAAGACCCCATGTCTGTTCTGGTCTGTGGATGTGTCCTGGTCATAGTCATAGCGACCAGGTACACTCACCATCCCTTGGGCCTGCTTACAGCACACAAGCTCCTGCACAGGAGAGCAGCCACCGTCATCCACACATTGTCCAGTGCCACGGCAGCATGTCCCCTTGACAACACATCCACACAGCGTGCACGATCATGACAGCATCTCCACCGTGCGTCATCTGTGAAGGAGAAAGAAAGGACAGAAGCACGCAGAAGCAGTCAAAAGAGCCCATTGCATACAACGTAGGCCGCTAAGCAGAGGGCAACATAGCTAAATGTATTACTATGCAAATAGGTAAGTTTGATTTTGAACAGTGTTAGCACTGGTAACATCAGTTGGTTTATAGGGTGTTATTTGGGCCCAATGTGAGAATTCTATAAATCCTGGTAATTTATGGACAGATAGCAAACCTGCATTTTGTGAGCATAACTTTCGGGATGGTAGGACAACATATATTACTAGATCAGATACTGTAGATAGGATGGGGCCGATGCATGTATTGCTTCATATGCCTTATATACCTTATTTATCTCACCGCCTACATCTGTTTAGTTAGTCTGTTTAAGTAATGGTAATAAATATTGTTAACTTGAGATTGTAAAATGTTTTTCTGCTAGTAAATTAGTCTTATATTCTTTACTGGATAAAACCACATGTTTACACAAAATCAGTGTACAGTCTCCAACAACGTCACATATAATTAAAGCTTTAGCTTATGTTGCGGAAAAGATACTTATTAAAATGTAATGGCTTTTGAACAAGTTAGTGAGCAGTAAAATCTGAGGCAAATTAACTGTAGGACTCCACATCTAAATGACTAATGACGTTTTTAAAGAGAGTAGTTTCATGCTTATTAGAAAGCTATTCAACACAAGGCTGGAATGTGATCTAATCAGTGAACTAAGAATTATGACAAACAAATTGCCCCTCACCTCAACCGGAAAATATGGCTGTGATAATAGCAATAGTGAGGTAGAGGGGAGAGAGGTTATTTCTAGGTCTAGAGCTAGCTGCAAACATGTGCTAAAACATATACCATAAGAAATTCATGCCAGCCAGTTTATTGCTTTGATTGCTTTGGCTAATGGTAAGAAAATACAGTGGTTATTTGAAAGTTTGAATATTTCAACAATATACTGTATATATATTTTTTTTTTATTTGTCTCCTTTTAGAAATGATTATGTGATGTCAGAGAAAGGGTTGTTGGGAAATGTTGTTGGTGCATGACATCATTCTTAATATTATATGTGTATAATTATAATTTGTAATATTTATTTATTTTAACTGTGAAGGTTAGATTGAATGTGTTTATGTGCGTGTTTTTCCTGTTTTAGACATTTATGTGAAGTGTGTACCTAATTTGATCTTGCATAATTACATTTGCATACACCTCATGCGTTATTTATGCATTTTAATTTATTTCTGTGTGATGAATCCTGTGTACATGTATAAATTTATGACACATTTGTGTTGGCTTGTTTACACAGACGTGTGCACATTATGTTGTTTGAATATTTGTGCTCACCTTAGTGAATGCGTCGTGACTGGTTATTGTTTTGTTTTCCCATGCATGAGTGATGTTAACCGATGAGTAAACAATTACATTTGTTTTCCTTGTGACAATAAGAGGAACAGACAGACTGCTTGTTACATAGGCAGGCAGAGAGACAAGTGCAAGATTACAGAGTCATCCCACCAGCAGAGGGCAGCAGAGAGTGCATGGAATAATAAATCAGGATGGTCAACCTCTGTTCTTTCTATACTGGTGTTTCTACATTCAAGAGAACACAGCATCTCAGTGTAATCAATCAATGAATTGATTTTTATGTGGACCAATACAAACATTCCCGTACAAACCAGAGTAATACACATCAGTTTTGTAACAACTGATCACAGTTGTGTTTTAAAATGTTGCAAAAGTGTTGTTAAATGTTGCAAAGCAATGGCGAGACATATCCCCATATGTTTTGTCCAAATCGGACAAACTGCTTTTGAGATTCCTATTCACTAATGGACAAAAGACATATTGCTTGTTTCAATAGCCAAAATGTGATTTCAAGGTGGAGGACTTTAAGTAGAACAGTGGTGCATGTTATGCAGAGGACAAAAGGAGTGCATTGTAGGAGCAGACCATAACTCACATTAAGGGGAGTAACTAACTCCCCCAAGCCAGATTGGGGAAGGGGGGAGTACATTATCATGGCTCCTACTAATTGACGTTTACGAGGTGTTAACAAATTACAGCTTGTCCCATTAATGAGCTGAAGCGACGATGACGAATCACCGTCAATCAGCAGAACTAGCCTCCGATCGGAAAGGTTCTGATTACCTCTGATGTTTTTTCCACATGGATTTTCCCTAATGAGGATGGGAAAAGAAGAATTTGTCCCATTTACCCTGGGTCAAAATTACAACCTTGTTTCGGAATGCTCTCAATGGGAGATCAAACCCTTGGTCATTGGTTCTGTGGTGCATTCTGGGAAATTACATCTCATAGTTCTGGAGGGAGGGATAGACTAGCAATATACCAATGCTACCCCATTCACAGGGAACAAGACATACTAACACCATCCATCCATCCATCCATCTTCATCCGCTTATCCGGAGTTGGGTCGCGGGGGCCGCAGCTCCAGCAGAGGACCCCAAACTTCCCTTTCCAGAGTCACATTAACAAGCTCTGACTGGGGGATCCCGAGGCGTTCCCAGGCCAGTGTGGAGATATAATCTCTCCACCTAGTCCTGGGTCTACCCTGAGGCCTCCTCCCAGCTGGACGTGCCTGGAACACCTCCCAAGGGAGGCGCCCAGGGGGCATCCTTACCAGATTCAGGTACCACCTCAACTGGCTCCTTTCGACGCGAAGGAGTAGCGGATCTACTCCGTTCCTCACCATTTTGGCCGCTTGTACCCGTGATCTTGTTCTTTCGGTCATGACCCACCCTTCATGACCATAGGCGAGAGTAGGAACAAAAATTGCCTGGTAGATCGAGAGCTTTGCCTTCCGACTCAGCTTATCTTTTCGTCACAACGGTGCAATAAAGCAATTGCAATACCGCTCCCGCTGCTCCGATTCTCCGGGCCAATCTCCCGATCCATTGTCCCCTCACCCACCATGACTACGCCTCGAAATCCTGTCCATGAATATCACAAACAGGATTGTTGACAAAGCGCAGCCCTGGCGGAGACCAACCCCCACGTGAAACGAGTCCGACTTACTGCCGAGAATCTGTACACAGCTCTCGCTTTGGACATACAGGGATTGGATTGCCCTTAA
>JAODUE010043630.1:0-19093 GCA_027564755.1 Amblyopsis hoosieri | reverse complement strand
CGGGATCCCCCAGTCAGAGCTTTTCAATGTGGCTCGGGAAAGGGAGGTTTGGGGTCCCCTGCTGAAGCTGCTGCCCCCGCGACCTGACTCCGGATAAGCGGATGACGATGGATGGATGGATGGATATATAGAGACAGTAAACGAGAAGTGAGTGGCCGACATATTGTCGGTTACTGAACTCGGGATGAAAATAAAACTAATGTACTAACGTGTTTGCTCCCGTTTTAGGTGTAACTCCGTCGCACTTTGCGCCTAAAAACATGCCATTGTAATTTATATGTAAGAACATGTCTAAAACGCTATTCTGCCTGCTAAAGGAACACACGGTCGCAAGTTCTGCTTTCCTATGCATGCATATGCATTCATGGGAAGGTTGAGGTGAGATTGGGAGTGTTGCACAAACAAATGCGAGGAGATGCGTGAGGAGAAAGTGATTACCTATTGCGTTGAATGTATGAAAGCTGCGATGCAATGCGCAAGTCGGTTTTGCGGTGAAAATTCTCTGCCTCTGAAAAGCAGGTGTTTTCTCAGTTAGCGTCTTTCTTTGAACAGGGGAAGCAAGCAACGACAATATTCATCTCAGCAAGACGAGAGACACATGCCATGGAGAGACGTGCTGAAGGATTTGATTGCTTGTGTGTTGTTAAAATAAATGTTTATTCCACTTGTATCATTTAAATGTCACCCAAACATAATTATAATGAGGTAGTGTTACGCCCATGTTATCTGTAGGCTTGACGAAACATATAGACAAGTAGGCTATTTAGAAATTGGTCTACTTGATCGTAGATGATCGTCTTTTTCTGAGTCTGCTGTTCCATTGCTTTCAGGCACCACAACTTACAGATATGGCTGGACCATAGACTACTCGCCGTATTAACACTAAGTTAGGAGGGCGGTGCCAAGCGCTGATTACGTGATGGGTCGCATGTTTAGTACATCCAACGTAAAATTAGCCACAGTGTGCTGTGTTCACTTTTACACTGCGCTCGCTAACGAACGTAGATGAGGCCCTACGTGTTTAAAGGATGCTGTGTAAGATCTAGTACACTCACTTAACCTCGAGATATTCAAAACCTCATGTTCAGTGTGTTCACAGCAGGCATTGTGCATTGTATACATGCACAACGCCTGAGCAGATGTTGTGTTTTGCCTACAATCACTGTTGGATGAGAGGAAAACTTTATTTTGTTATGATCCAGAGAGAATAGTGCACCTTGTGTTTCTCAAACACTAACACACTGTCCCATATGATACTGCTATAACAAACCATAGGGCTCCTAATTGGAACCGTGTGTGTGTGTGTGTGTGCGTGTGTGTCTTTTAGAGTGAAGGTGAGTGTCACACATAGTGAAAAAGAGAAATGGAATATCAGCAATTCTGCTGCAGCCACCCGCAAATTGGCACAGACATATCACAGTATGTGAGTATGTGTATGTGTGTGTGTGTGGGCAGGTGATACACACAGTGTCTCTACACGCAAGTGTGTTTCTGACATTAATCCAGCACTTTGCGTGAACAAACCCTAATGCCCTCTCTCTCTCCTCTGCCATCTGTGTTCCCTGGCATGGACCCTTGTGGTCGTAATGAAGAGGAACACCTTCCCCATGTGCACACACACACACACACACACACACACACACACACACACACACACACACACGCACGCGCACGCACACACCCACACCCACACACAGCCTTTACTCCTATCTCAATGTTTTAACAATATCCTGTTTAGCCAGTACACACACACACACACACACCTACTGTACACATACTGTAATAGTAGAATGTAAAACAATAATAAATGCATAAACCAAAACTCAAAGCAGCTTATACTGTTTCCTTTAAATGGACGGAGAGAGCCGGTGATGGAGGGACCTCTGGATTGACCTGAAGCTCATGCACAAGCCAGCCACCCTTGGAACACATATTTATGCTCCTACAGGGACAATATGCCTGACATATCTGCTGGAATACGCCGGAACACACTCCGGACCACTCCCAGTGTAGTTTGTGAGGCTGTCTCCAACACACACACACACACACACACACACACACACACACACAAACACACACACACACATTAGCATCCCACCCAGAACACCAGGCAGTTGTCCAGACGGCACACTCTTGTTTGCCTGCTTGCTACAGGCAATAGTGTGCAGTCATGCTTCCACACACACACGCACACACACACACAATTATGCAGACACTTGCACCCACAGAAGAACCCTATGCCAGCAGTCTGTGTGTAGTCAGTATACTCCCACGGGCACAAACACACACACACACACACACACACACACACACACACACACACACACACGGCCACCCCTGTGTCCTCTGCAGGTGTCGGTGATAGCCTGTGCTGGGGAGGTTAATGGCTGTTTGCTCCTCTCAACCTTCACACATGATTAGTCCTGTCTGTTATGTGGCACCAGTGTGGCATGCTGAAGCCCCCCCCCATAGGCTAGCCACACCATGCTAACGCTGGCCTACACAATGGTGCGTGCAGCGACGCCACATGCCTACAGCGCTGGCACAGCTGGAGGCACGCCGCGCACACCGACGCCATGTCAGAGTCATTAACTGTCGCTTGTCAGAGCTCTGTGGTTTCTGCTTGAGATTTACTAGACATTACAGTCTTTAAAAAAAAAACACAAACACATAAAAACATGTACAAAATATTTGGAGGGGACACATTTATCTAGGTTTCAAATGACCATTTAGAAAAAGTTTGGCCAAATTGAAATGTCTTGTATATTATCATTTACTGGCACTATGCACAGCATGCTTTCACTACTGCATTATTATTTAGGAAAATCTGTTTTGAAATACATATTGCAGGCTGAATCTAATCCAAATCAGATGTTCATGGAGACTTTATAGCACTGTAGCCTAACAGTAGCCTACATGACAATTAGGCCAACTGGGGACAATGACATTTATATGAAAGCACACAGCAGTGAGTTGTTTTGGTCCTAGGTAACCAACCAGACGGTTTAACTGTATCTTGACATGTCTGTCTCTAATGTGTGTCCAGACTTCATGGCCTTTGGGATTGTCTTTATGGGTTGTGTGACATTATATTGTTATGATAAAAATATAAAATGCTTATCTGAGAGATCAGACATTTATTCTGACAGACTCTTCCGGTAACATCGGCTCTCTACCCAATGTCATCGATAAACCTTGCTAGTCAGTTCATCTCTAAATATTCCTTGTTTCAGACTACATTTTGAATATCTTGTCATGTCTGTTGTAATAAACAAAGCAAACCACTACGATAATGAAGGTTTAGCTTATTTTGTTATTTTATTCATTCTACATGAGAAATGCGAACTCTCCACATAACTTAAAGTCATCTAGGTTCTTACGAATGCGATTCAAAATGAACTAGGTATGAATATGAATAGGTAGGTCTATGCAAATATGACTTTATTCGGAGACCCACGGGTGCCATTTCATGATTCATAAACAGTAACCACATTAAGTGGCCTCATTGACTTTCAGATCAGGAAGTGTCTCAGTATAATCTGAGCAACTGCTAAACCAGCAAACCCCCTCATTGGAAAGCCACACTGGGAGAATACAGTAAACTGTACGTAATGTGTGTTTTCTGCATAGTGTACTGTAACTGTACTTGTACACCTAAATACACCTAAATACTAGGACTATAATGGTAAACAATACAGTAAACAATATGGCTACACACTTTCCACAGCCAAATGTGGGAAGAGGACACAAATGCTGGTTCTAGTGATGTGCAAGTTGTTGATGAGAACTAGCTATTCTTAGATGGGTAATCCATATGGACTGTTTTTCTGGCCAGGTGCTTTACCAGCCAGCGGCAGGAATAGTTACATAAGTGCGTGCGCGCGCGCGTGTTTGTGTGTGTGTGTAGATGTAAATGTGGGAGCTATAGAGTCAGGACGTGGATCAGATCCCCTTGGACCATGATTCCATTTGGCTCCTATCATGATATCATATTTTATATCTGAAAAGTAGCGTGGGCGTACTGGCGGTGATCTAATGAAGACCTCTGAGTGCATCAGGCATGTGTGTGTGTGTGTGCGCGCGTGTGCAGGCGATGGAGGTGCAGATGAAAGATAGGAGCTGATGGTGTAGACACATCTTAAGGAGGCAGCGAGAACAGGGGGATACCACCCCCCACCACACACACATCAGCCCTACAACACCCCCTCTAGACGTCACATCCAAAAGTGAGTGTGTGTTGCAGAGCCAAATCACACAACCCCCCCCCCCCCCCATGTTAATCGCGGAGATAAGACATTAGGCGTGCATGCATGTGTGTTTTGTATTTGCCGCCTGCTATCAGGGACGACACATTTACACATACACGGCCAAATAACAGCCGTTGATATCTTGCATTACTACAGATGGCCACCATGGGGAGACAAATTTGCAGGAGTCTGGACAGCAAAGTGATTTATTTTGAACTGAATCACATTTGGGAGTGCTAGAGCTTTTCCACGCCTCTTTCATTATGTCAAGCACACATACAGTACACAACTCTCCTTCTGTATCTCCTTGATGTTCCTTGTGCTGTCCACTGCATACTATTAGGGGGACATTTGATTATGCAGTATTACCTAAGCTTGGGATGCTAACTAATCCATTGGATCAATCTACTGTGACATTATTGACAATGAAAAGACAGCAAATGTACAGTATGATGTATGTATTTTCACTCACTTCTATATATAATGGAGCTGCATCAGATCCCTGATTAGAACCACTTTTAGAAGTGCAAATAGATATGAATGAATGGGCAGCCACATGTAGTAGGCCATGGGCCATTCATTGATATGAAATCAGTTAGCGCTGTAGGCTGTCTTATGCCGTAGCATGCACTGCCCACTTCATATTGACAGCAAGGGCAGAAGCATGTGTCTTAACCAGGCAGTTACCTGTATAGCACAAACCCAAGTGCACGGACAGGTACTTTAACGCAAAGCTGGACAATCAACCTCCAGTACAAATTAGTACAAATAAAAAATAAATAAATAAAAAGCCATATATATTTAATAAGGCTGTAGTCTGTAAGGTATGTAGTTTATCAAAACATTCCATGGCCCATTGCCTTACTACAGTAGCATGGCCTTGAATTATTGCACTAGCCTTCTGTCTATGGGAACTTACAGTAACAAGCTTTCTGCTCATCTGCTGATCTTTTCTACAAATTTATTTTAAAATTGTATACTTCAGGGATGGCATTTTATAGCATTTGTGTTACTTTTAAACAGCCAAATATTACAATATTGTTTATGAAGGTACTGTATCTTGCAAGCTGGTGATTTATTATCAGATACATTGTATCTTGTTTTGACACTACTTTCAGCACAGCACAGTAGATAATTGATGAATAAATAAATCCAGACAATTATGAAAAGGTATTGTACCACAGTATTCACAGTAGTAAGTAAACATTCGTACACCACATTCATATGCACAATATCACTCACACAACACACATACCCAAGCACATTCAGCTTTACTTAGGAAAACGCACTGATTACATATTCCTTTGAAGTTTATATGGGCTTTAAAGTGCTCTTTTATTAGGTTATTTCTGTTTAACATTTTAAGAGATGTTTGGATCCTCTCACATGAAGACACGCAGAGCAATGTCTGGAGGAAAAAAAAGTGTGCAAATTGACCTGAAGGCTGCATTTACTGGGGGGGCAGTGATATTGAGTGCATATATTTAATGTGTTAATGTTACACATGGATGGTATTTCATGTTGGTTTGCTTATAGAATACTCCACATGCAGACCCAGAAATTGCTATAAATATTTCTTGGAAATATTTCCTATTTTTATGGTGGTCTAGTGGTAACCTGACATGCCAGATGAACTGTTGTCACAACTCCATCTGGGGAGCTATACATTAAAACTGTTTGTAAAGGGCAGGTACCTGGCTGTTGATTGGATGAACCATCTGGTCGATTTCTCTGTCGGCAAACCTAAATCACGCCCGTACAGCTATAAACACGACTCTGATTGGACTGAAGTTCAGTTGCTACTCTGACACATTCAATATAATTTCTAGGCTTTCCAGATTGATACTCCCGGCAAAATTTAACTGAAGCTTGTGAAATCAGGATGGTGTCGCGAGGCTAGTATAGTGCTACATTAATTCATGCTTAATGAAAATCTACTTGCTAAATGTTGCCAATCTAGGGAAGCCAAAAGAAACACAATACAAGATCACAAATAAAAGGCAGGGTGTAATTTATATTAAAGAAAAACATGTTTTTGTAAACAGACTTATCAGTTTCCATGTACGAAGACATTTTATGATCTATTTTAAATATAGAATGCTTGCTAACAATATTCATCCGCACATCCGCAGCCCTCTGCAGGCGCTGCTCCACATATTGAAGTGTATTCTAATGCAAAGCGTAGTACTCCGGCTTTGTTGATGTGAGCGGTTTCCGCCACTTTGTTTATGTTCCTATGGTTCCAAGGCTATGTAGAAGTATCAGATTCAACACACAGAACGGTAAAATAGCGAAATGCGAGGAGATATTTGGTGAATTTGACCAAATGTGTATTAGCTAACAAATAGCTTGCAATAGCTGACTATACTGTACCTTTTATTGAAAACCTCATATTATTGACAGCCCTATATGTGATTTGGACACTGCCCCTCCCACACTTGTGCATTTGTGATTCACAACATAACATAGTTATAGCTGGCGTAATAACTTGGGAGTTAGCCTAACTAATCAAGTACTTCTGAGCTCAAATGATAACGCTGACTCACACTATCAACCTTTTTGTACTCCAAAGTGTCTATTACTCAACCTTTATCTGCCATTTATCTGGCAGAGATAAAGTGATGACTCATCGTTACAGCAAGCAAAAAGAAATTCATTTGACGGCAATACAGTAAATCAAACAGAATGTAAGAACCATCTGCTCAAAGATGGCAGAGCTAGGAATCCAGTTCAATATCAATTTTAGTCAACTATCAACTCATCGATATGAAATGGCAATAACACATATCTCTTGAGGGTTACACAAAGAGTATTACGTGTTATATTAGCTGTGGTTGTACATTACTGTCTATGTATACTGTACGTTTATACACAGCTACCAACATTTTCACTAAGACATTATTAAATATTGTCTTATGTTATATGTTACATGTTATATGTAAAATTTTAGATGTTAAACCACAGAAATAAGATAATGCAGGATTTTTGCACAACAATTGCTATTAATGTGACCACTGGAATGCTTCACATAACTGACAATATAACAATTGATAGCAGCTGTAGCTTATCATTCTGAATAAGCTTGATGTGTGTAAATATATGTATAAGCAGTCCCATCCAAGCCTTGTCCGGTAGAACTATAGCAGGTGGACAAGCCAAAGAGTGTGACTTTAGCAGGGCTCCTCCACATGCTGACCATATGTCATGCCATATCTCATCTTATCTGGTGCTCAGGGAAGGTGCTGCTGGCTGCTGCAAGGCCACGCTCCACGCCCATATCAGCAACGGTAGCCTTGACCTGACTGGGACCAGAGGGTTCGCTCTGCTCCACATTACATCCTATCACATTAAGGTGCGAGAGGACGGTCTGCCTAACAGACCACGACAGACACACAGGGGAGAGGGCTGGCTAAGGCTTCTGCTTGACCGAGCTACAAAAGTTCACCTGAAATATAGTGGTTTTTATTAGTAAAGTCACACGTGTAATTGTGGGTACTTTTGGCATTAAGGGAGTAGAAAAGGTCCAAACAAAAAAGAGGTCTGATCTTTTTGTTGATTTGGGCTAATGATTAAATTATAAAATGCCCTGTTTTGTTGGTGTAATCCATTTTATCATGTGGCATCTTATAAACAATAAAGTCTCAGAAACATACAGCTTGACAAGACAATTAGCTTATATTAGTTTGGGCAATGGAGAAATAAATTACATTAGTAAGGAGAGATAATGCTTGTGTAAAATGTTTACCCAGATCAATAAAAAATATGGGAAACTTCAGTAATAATAGTTAGAGCTCAAACAACAATAAAACAACAACAAAATGCCTCTTTATCTTAGACATTCTAACTGATACATAGGCCCATAGTCTAGAGAGTCGCGCCATCTATGTTCACTCCAATGGACCGTTTTTTCACAGCAACGGCAGATTGTGGAGCCTTAAAATAGTTAGCATGAATACTTAAAGTACCCTAAAAATTATATTGTAAATGTAAATCTGTGCATTTATTGACTACGAATTACCAAATAATTTAGTTTATATATATACAGTATATATATATAATGTGTATATGTGTGTGTGTGTACATATATATTCAAATTTCCCACCAAGCACTTCCTGGAACTTTTTTGCCATAGGTTTTGCCTCTCCATGAACTACGTGACAGTTGAAAATTGTGAACTTCCTTCATTATTGTAACTCTCTTTTCCCATGGCTCTGCATATGCCTATACTCAAGGGCCTGAATCACCAATGTCACCAATACCTAAATGAAAATCTAAAAATGGTGGAGCACCGTCAAATCGGAATGATCCCCTACCCCAACTACAACATATATATAGAAACAACAGAGCGGGCACGACGTAGAATCACTAATTATTAGGCAGGTATGACGAGGCACCAGAACATATTTAAGACTTTACTGAGCAAATTAAATGCTGCAAACTAGAACAAATCCCAAATAAGAAAACATTGGTGAATATCAGACTTTGTAAAAACTGTGTAAGTGGGTTATAAGAATCTTAAGTATGTTGGTGAATGAGGCCCTTTGCTGTTAATGATTATAGAACCCTCTGGTGGTAGTAACCACAAAAAATAAATCACAACTCTTCCCCCATCCTTGCACAAAGACCACACACCATTTCCTGTGCTGGTGGGACCTCTGGTGTTCACTAACAGTAGGGCAACCTTCTAAGCCAAACCAGGGAGCATTTGAAAGTGCGTCACACCAACAGAGGCATACATACCACATTTTATAATCGCTTGCCAGCACCAACCAGTACTGTTCAGCTGATCTGAAGTATTCACACAGTTGCACAGAAACTTCATTTATTTCCCTCAAAAAATTCACAAATTATAAATGTCCAAAACGTGTGTATTGTAGTGAGGTACTTGATAGCACATTGTGGTGTTTATTAACATTTTTATAAAAATGGCTATATATAGTTTACTGTACAGTATGTTTACTGTACAGTATGTTCTAAAGTTTGTGGTCAGCATGTTTTGTCCATTCAAATAACATAAAATGTATCCAAAATACAGTGTGGACATTCTTAGTGTTTTTAATTCTTATTCTTTCTCTCTTTCTTGCTCTATTCTTGTCTTTGAAAAAAATAATTTGAATGGTAGTGAAGTATACAGTATATGTTGGTGGTGACTGAGATTTAAAAGCCTATCCTACGTGGACCATTTAGTGCACATAGACTGCTGATGTGCTGGCTACTTCGAAAAAAGTATTCCCATACCAAAAGTATTCCCATACCAACCAATGGACTGTAACCAACCTATTAATTACCCACTGTAATACACGGTTATATATGGTTTAGTTGGTCATAGGCTGACGTTCCATGTCTTAAAGAAGGTTGAAGTGTTCACATCGCAGACCATAGACGCATGATAGGCTATACTACTGTATATGCAGATTAAATGCAGACTTGCATATGGTCAAACATCTGTACACAAAGCAAACCTCAGGCTTTATCCACATCTGTCACAAGGTTATAAACACTTACCTGCAGCTCTGCAATTGTTGTCAGTAACCAGAGAAATAACAGTCTACTATCATATTGTCAGTGAGGGGTGGAAAAACATGAGCTGATTCTGAGTGGCGACACACACACACACACACACACACACACACACAGAAGACAAGCACCACCTGTGTGTGCAGCCCCATGTATCTGCTCAGCAGTAGAGGATGGAAAGAGACCCAGCATCTCTGGATGGGCTCTTACCAGTGGAAAATGACTTGGAATCATTTGTGTTATTAACGTTATAGCAGGCTGAGGAAGGGTGGGAAATGAATACCACTAAAAATAAATGATGTAGATAGAACATTAGGTCAATGTGTGACAGGTGGGCGGTTAAATATCACGTTAAAATGTAAAAGTTTCAGAAAGAAAATAAAACATATATGCATGTATAATGAAAGTGTGTAATATCTAACTTTAAATGCCTATTCGAAGGCCACACGTAAAAAAATAGATGACTCAGCACTGGGATGGACCATTTGTCATTATAATAAGGCCAGAGGGGGGGGGGCAGAATGGGGCCATTTCAAAGAACCAATTTGACACGTACAGATAAATGTTGTTTTAGTCATAAAAAATGCATAGAACCACTTACTGAGGTTACAGTCTATCCTGATACAATCTGGTGGGAGAGAGAGCGGAATGGTGAGATCAAATAAGAGAGAGAGAGAGAGAGAGAGAGAGAGAGAGAGAGAGAGAGAGAGAGAGAGAGAAAAGTAAACATTTTACATCCTTCAAGGTACATTTCTGCAGACAACCAAGCACTCTGGGGCCACCATCCGGGGACAAACTACGAGTCAGGATCACCCTTTCCCTTCCCATACCTCCTTCAAGCTCTGCACCCTCCTTCCCCCCACACGCCCAGCCCCAAAGCGCCACAGGAGACTTGTGCAGTGGAACACATTATGTTTCTGTGTATCCAAAATAACAGATGACTAAATGACTGCAATAAAACATAACATCATTACAGTGTGTGTGTGATGTAACTGTAGATGATGACAGTAGGAAATTATGCTTACCGTGTCTGAAACGGCTAAACGCATACAGTACAACAGTAGTCTGAATTAGGTGGCTTATGGAAGTTGAATGCATGTCTTTGCATTGAATGTATATAGTCACTGGAGAAGGTACATCTCATTTGCTTTCTGTAACGCTTTGGGCATGACACCCCCAGCAGGAAAAACAACATCAAGAAAGGGTGATCTGCACATCCCAGTCACATCAGCGCCTAGCACACACCAGCTATGAAGCTTCCCTTCTACATGCTTCATATCTCAGTAAATACAGCCCAATAGGTTAGTCTTAGTCTGCCATCTAGTGGCCGTCCACCGTGAGTGCATATGGCTGTGTGACTGGGATGTGGTCTCGAGCTGTCAACCGTCACAGAATAGTGGACACAAACAGCCAGGGGCCGGGCTCACTAATGGAATCTTCCTATTTGCGCTGTAATTAATTGACGTTTAGTGTTTTCTGAAGCGCGCGGAAGCCAGACTGTGGCTCTGACACCTAGAAAGAAACAAATCTATCATTACATTTTATTAAAGTTGTCCCTTCTCAGCTGACTGAGTATTACAAATAGTGAATAATACAGTGCAATCACTTTCACGTGAGAGTGCTTTATGAGCCAGAGAACATGCTTTGTAATCTGACTAATATGGGTCTAATTGGATACTGAACAGGTTATCATTACCTTTCTTTAATAAACACCATTAAGGAGAATTATGCCCAATTAAACCATTCCTACTGATTAATTACCAGGGCTTATAATTATCTGAACAAAGATTAAAGCTGTGCGAAAAAGCCTAAGCAGATATTGATGATTCCCTGCTGATTCTGGGATGCATTTTTCTTAATGAATTCCTTGTAAGCTAAGCTATTAATAGAACACTGCGTTTAGTAGCGCCACTATATACCATGTGGCTCTTTTACAAGAGGCCATTGCAAGTAACCCTGCAGTGAAATCAAAAGACAAGCACATGAGATCTGAGCTGAGATAATGTGCTAACTATTTTAGCCATATATGGCGTAGAAGTCAGCTCATTAGCTAAGATACATGCTAACGCAGGCGGAGATAAACAGCTGTTTGGAGACCGTTGCAATACGTAGAGACCCACGCGAATGGTACTGCTGTTGTGAGCCGGCCTCGCTGGCTGTTTGAGCCGAGGGCAGCAGACATTGAGCCCATTGAAGGGATGAAAAGTTCCATCTCGTGAGCCTTGGGGTTTTAATAGAAGAGAGAATGAGGGCGTAAAGAAGGGAGTCTGTAGAGATTAGAATGATCTTTTCCCCCATTCCTGTGTCTAAGGTTGCCAAGCTTCCATATCCCAGGGGGCTCTTGTCCTTCTAGCATGTCTGTCTTCACCAACAGGCCCAAACTAACAGCTGACAGGAGTGCCCATATTATTATTATTATTATTATTATTATTATTATCATTATCATTGTCATCATCATCGTCATCATCATAATTATAATCCATTTGATTAATTTAGGAATTAAATAAAACAAAGGATCAGTGCTCACTTTGGCCCGGAAATAAAACAAAGTAAAAGAACAATCAACTAATTAACATTGCCAATCATCTGAAAATTATTTAAAAAAAAAAATCTATAAATAAATGCAGTAACTACCTGCACTATTTAAATTGTGCCTGTAATAATGTCAACATTGGTGCCCCCTCCTGGCAGAACTATGTAACTAATGTAACTGTATAAGGCCTAGCGCTTAGCATCAAAGCTATGAGGAGAGAGCAGCAGGAACAGGAGCATGGCACCGCCTCAGAGACAGGAAGGTTGTGGACAAACGCTCAGGGTCATGCCAGGTTAGGAGTCCACCACATGAACTTCTTACCAAGAGGACGAGAGGCTGTCATGGCTCTATACTGCATGGAGACTAAAGGGAATGAGAGTGGGTGGGCATAGGACAACCAGAGGACTGACTGGAGATGGGGATGAAACAGAAATGCCTAAAACTAGGGGAAGTCACCGCAAAGACTAAAGGACATTTTTCTTAAACAATGCATCACACCTGCTGGAGATGAGAGATCTTCAGAAAGGTCTGCCACATAGTGCACATGCATGACTGTGATTGGTTGGGACCAGCAGCGAATGCTCCTTACATTTGAATGGTTTAACGTTACTGTATGTACAGCGCTGTACAATGCAGAATTCTGCTCATTTTTGCTCTATTCGGTTGCCTACTGCTCCGTCATAAACGATTAAATACCATCGATTGCATTGCTAATTGAAACCGATGAGTAGCATTAGCCACTAGCTCATTAGCTACTTAGAATGCCCATCCATTCAATTATTAGGAATGCTAGAATGCAAACCATTGTACTGAGCTCATTTACAGTAGTACGCTAATAGAGAATGCAGCGTCTGTCTGGTTACAAACTGACACTAGCAACAAAAAACAAACAAACAATACAATTCAAAGTGCAGGCTATGGAGCTTCTTGAGCGCAGAGCATTTGACAAAGAACTAAATGAGAGAGTGCATGGGGCCTACTGCAGGAGGAGAGGGGGGAGGCAGGGGATGGACGAACGTCCGCAGGGCTCACCCAGGTTGACGGTGAGCTTGACGCGGCCCCCGTCCAGCTCCAGTCGCACGGTGTCGGCCGACTCCTTAGACGTGGTGGCCATTAGCAGGCCGTAGGCCCGCTGAGACATGAAGCGCAGGGCCATGTCCTCGGCCTCCGTGTGCAAGGTCACGGGCATGATGATCTTCAGGTACATGCTGCCATCGTAGCTCAGGACTGTCGCCTCTGGAGAGAGTGAGGGAGGGGATACACCAGGGGTTAACGCATGATGTAGATGTACACACACACACACACACACACACACACACACACACACACACACACACACACACACACACACAGACCACGCTACAGCCACTTCCCCTGCATTCATATGTTTCATTTCATTCAATGAACCGTACACAGCGATGTGTGCAGCACATTAAAAACTAGGAGATGAGTTGTGGATTCTGCAATTGTCTGTCTGTCTTTCTGGCATGTATGCTTTAAAAGGAGACACCCTTTTACACACGTTGACATAGTTCCCTAAGGTCTTAATTGAATAATCATAAATAATAATAATAATAATATTTATTTCAGGACACCTTTCAAATCACAGGACATTGTACATTATACATAAGCAAATATAAATATCAACATAAAACATTGTGTTAATATATAAACTATAGTATTAGACATATGACTACCGGTAAGGCAGAAATGTACATATAAACAATATACAATTAAAGTAAAAAGATTTGGAAATATATACAAAATCCAATAATAATGCATGCTTGTCGGGAGGGCAGGGGAGGCAAGTGATGGTTAGATAGGCAACCTTGAATATGTGGGTTTTGAGGAGCTTAGCAAAGGAGGTGACCGTGGTGGCATGTTATATGTGCAGGGGAAGGGTGTTCCAGAGTGTGGGGGCAGAGCAGCTGAAGGCCCGAGCTCCCATGGTGGAGAGGTGGAATGGGGGGGTGAAGAGAAGTCCTGCATGTCTGTGACATGCGTTGGTCAAAAAAACAACAAGGACTGTGGGTCTGAGATTGAGCAGGGCCGCACAAATATCAATATGTTGAACATCTCAGAGCATGGCAGAACATGATGTCTGTATAGAAAGGACAGCTGTTGAACAGGTGTGTAACGTGTTGAGTAGGCTCTTCACCAGTGTCGCTTTTCCTCTCGATATGTAGATTCAGTGCAATATAATAAACGTTAATCTTTCTGTTATTAATGTGACGTCATACCAGTGGACGTTGCCATCAAAAAAGATATTCTGCACTCGGGCTAAGTGTCGACAATGCTCTGTGCACTGCTCTGTGTAGCAGATAATAGAAAAGATAATGTGCTTAGCTTGCTTCATAATGCTAGCATGTCCAATGCTTGCAAGACTCCCAGTGAATACCAAAACAAAACATCTAAATGAAACACATTTGTTGACATACACGACCCTGAAGAAACTGACCGGGCTGTCTTTTTTTCAACTTCTGAGGGTTGGCAGGCACTCCAGATACTCAAATGTTGCACTGAAGCGCTAAAAAAAAATGTGTTTTTCCTTTTTTAATATTCCTCTTTAAAGAAGATTGTCAAGGTTCTCTGCACTAAAGCAACTCATTCGAATTCACACTTCTTCAGCTACAGGTGAGCTAATTAGCAGAAATAGCTGGGAAAGCTGGTCTTTTCAGCTATTTAGCAAAGAGTCTTATATTTGTCTGGTTCTTGTTTTTCCTTCCAAATAGAGGTCAAGGTTGGGGATATTGTTGGTGAAATGTTACGTAGGGCTGTCATGCATTTTGAGACTGGAAAAATTAAGTGATTTATGAATAAATTTCACCTGACACACACACACACACACACACACACACACACACACACACACAGGCACAGGTGGTGAATGCCAAGGTTGTTAAAGGGCAAATGCAAATCAAACGGAACACAAAATGTCATTCGTGAGTAATACTATAAACAATCACAGTTCATTTTCTCCAAAACAGAATGTCAAGTTTAAAAAGGTTCAGCTCAAAATCTAATACAGGTCAACTCCTCCTCACAATAATCAGCATATTTAAATCACTGCAGTTGCTTGGGAATTGTTTTGATATTTTTAGTAAAATAGTTTGAACAATGTGCACTAGTTATGTATACTATTACTTAGTATGACGGAGTACATGCACAGTACAATGTATCAGTAGTCAAATATAAGCCAGCAGGGATCTGTCTAGTAGTTGAGGACCATAGCTGTAGAAAACACTTTCTATCACTAGATGGTAGCAGAGCACCAACAGAATACCACATGCCAGAAATCACCTTCAAACCCCAAGACATCTTGTTCTCTCCCTCAGCCATCCTAACTTCAGTCTATCTTCCAATACATTCTTCTAATTTTACTCTCTCGCCATCTAAATACAAAGTCCACACCCTCCGATAATTGGCAAGAACCCTGCGTGTTCATGCACGTCACCCTGCGCTGTGGCTTATGGACAACCTGGGCGGGCGTGACTGACACAAATGGCGACAGCAAGCATGTCTGCTGGCCTGCTATAGCTAATTCCTGCCAGACAGTGTGACTTGGTCCACATGGACTCCAAGCGGTGTTTAGTTTACACATAGCTCCCTGCAGAGCTGTCTGCAACTACATAGCATCTGGCTGCTTGTACACAACACTAGGCATGTTGTGCTCGGTCTACATGTGCTTTTAAGAGCTACTACAGTGCATACTGTAGACATAATCAGTTTTATTGGATTCCAAACTGCCTAGTTGGCCCTATTATACTCCAGTAAGTTAGTTCTTAAATACACCGCCGAGGGCTTTGTGTTCCAATCCTCGGATATAAAACTTACACCTTTTTTTAATTCAAACGAGGCAGATGTTCTGCATTTCTCAACTGCATACATACCATAATATTTTCAAAAATATCCTATTGTGTTACTGTATGGGCTCAGGTAACAACGTCAACTGTCAAACCCATTACATCACTATACATACGTATATGGGCCATGGAGCGGGTCATACTACCTCTCTGCTTTGGAAATACATTTTGATTGGGTTTGCCGTTTCTCTTTTGGTATTTATATAGAGCATTTTCTTTCGGGTTGGGCTTTTAACCCAATTCCAATCAAAATAATAGGGTCCATGTAAATGCAGCTAGTGAGCCACATGACTCAAGGTTAGAGGCAGCACCATCTTGAAAGTCAATTCTAATGGGATATGCACTGTACCAACAGAAGAGCATGTCACAAGATTGGAATTCAAGAATGGTGAAATCTAGAAGGTTTTGTTTAGGTTGAGGATTCTACTTTTATAGTTATTATACATTATACAACAACATTCATGTTTTTAAGTGTTTACCATATGGTAGTACACGGCCAGCAAGTACGGTAGTGAGAGCTAGTAACTGCTAAACTGCTAGCACAGTACCGTACCATAGGCTACTGTAAATAAATGAGGAAAACAGGAGCCTCATAAACTTGAGATTCTACCATGTAGTGCATAATCCAAAAATACCGTTTTAATAATTGATGTGACAAAATGATCTTAACAGACTGCTGTTGCAGCTTTATTTTAAGTTTAAGTTATCAGTTATGGTTGGGAGCCTGAACATGTTCACAGAGAAAGCAGCTGCCAGTTATAATTGAAAAACGTACCGGTAGGACCCAAGTCGCGTCTAATCTTGACTAATCTTGACTAATCACAACCTTCTAAGCTCACGATTGTGAAAATTGGTGGAAAGCAAGTTAGGCTTATCTAGCCCTGGCTGTTCCTCGTGCACGAGAGGTGCACAACAGCAATAGTCACAAACATACAGTATGACCACTAATGTTTATGTCTACTCATGAAAAACAATCATCCAAACTGTCTATATTGCAATTGTTATATAATCTATGTACATACAGAAAACACCAAGATAATATTGTAAAGTAACATGTGTGTGGCATGTGAGTTTTTGTATAGCAGTAAAATGGCTAACATTTTTGAATGTGGTGTGTACTGAAGAGTGAGACCCTGCCCCCTGGTCTCACCCATTCATTTACTCCCTGTAATCTTAGCCGATTGTCTCATTGGTTCCACCTGTTTCTGTGTTCCCGTCCCAGAGCTGACTGCTTGTTAATTGTCTCCCAGGTGTTTCCAATTTCAATCAGTCCTTGTGTATTTAGTGTGTGTTCCCCTGTGTTGGTAATGCTGGCCTTACACCACAAGCGATTTCACTGTCGCAGAGTCTCGCTAGAGTTTTAGTACGCTCCTGTCATCTCGATCGTTAGGTGTAAGGTGGCAATCGGAGCTGTCTTAAGTCAGACTTTTTCTTGTCTTGATGTTCCGACAAAATGAAACATGTTTAATAATATCTTACATCTTTAGTCTTGGCTCATGCAAATAGTGAAGTAGGAGGGGTCTGCACACACCACAGCGATGGTTTGTGCTGGAGTAGTTTTTAGTTGTGTGTGGTAATTTCTATTTACAAAACTCCAGTCTGAAAATTGAAAATAATGTTTTACCTTTTAAGCTATTTAAATCAATAGTCACATCCCTAGGGTATAACATAAGCTACAGGTTTCATGACATTTTGATTTAGCATCAACTATAATTTAATAATTTATTATAAGAGATTAAAAGTGCAATGATAATGTGAAAATATATATATATATATATATATATTTCAAAATTTACATTGCCAAAAAATATTAGGGTGCGTTCAGTGGTCATGTTAGGGTGTATGTGAGTATTTGTCAATCGCTAGCCTACCAGTAGCCTACCTAATTCCACCTTCATTACTACCTTATTTCATGTTAAATGCATGCTGTTAAATGCATGCTGTCTCATTCTGATGTGAAATGTTAAAATTATAGTATGTTCACACAACCATTGTGGCATATCCATCACAGCAGTTGGAACAGGTTTAGTGCGCTACAGCACTGACATAGTAGCCTACCATGAACTTGTACATCGGTACACAACTGCATTTAAAATAAACATTACACCATCCCAATATAAAATTACTTCTGATATAAAAAATACAGAATACAAATACAGATAATTGTGTGGTTAAACAGAGACAGTATACAGTATAGCGTGTATGTTCTGCACATTTGAGCAAGAATCAGCAGCTTTCTCAACTTGATGCAATAGCAGATAGATGTTGAGATGAAGCTGATTCTGCCTGATGCCAAGCAGGAGTCCTAGAATAGCAGCAGCAGGAGCAAGCATCAAGTCTATATCATTGAATGATGTCTGACAGCTATTGTTAACTTTTAGCTAGAGTTCATTGCTATCTGTGTTGTAGGCTACTGTACATCTGTCAACATGTATTACATTAGTACATACACAGTATCTATCACAAGAGCTTGGTGTTAATAATCACGTGAGATGACATATGTTGTGCATTTTTTAACAACAAGTTCTCATTCCCAACTCGTCAAATATTGCAGCTTGGCAAATGGCTTTTCCCGTCTCGTCAAAAAGCCTGCCGTTTTAGGATGAAGACTTCGGTCATTGACTGTTACGGCAAGACTACGGAGTTACCACAGGTTAATTTTTAGCTATATGGGCATGCAATCAGTGCATGTATTAGCTCCTGGTTGTAGATAAATAATCAATATACAATCGAGACATGTTAAAATGTAATTACTTGTCTACAACCTGAAGCTAACTTGGGATTGCACATCACTGTTGGTTTGTCCCGTGCTGGGCAGGTTATACACATTGTAGAAAATTGTGCTTTATATTTTAGATATACAGTATCTAACAAAAGTGAGTACACCCCTCACATATTTGCAAATATGTGAGCATATCTTTTCATGTGACAAC